>JBAMIG010000007.1:13155980-13173124 GCA_037177335.1 Kiunga ballochi
TTCCTGGTATGGTGCTGAGCTGTGACATGGTAGTACGTGCTAAAACTTCCCATAAGTTAAAACACCTCCTGTTTGCAACATGTGGTGAAGAATTCAGCCACAGCAGTGATGAGATGTTAGGTAGTTTTTCAAAGGTTTAGCTGCAAGCAAAACCAATTACCTTTTGTTTTACAGGATGAGTGTGTCTGCTGACTCTCACATTTTCTTTTCCGTCTCTGAGCATTTGCAACAGATCCTGTAGTTACTTTAGTCCATAGCACATTACTGTGCTTTTCCCGTTTACACTTGATATTTAGTTTCCCAAGACAAGAGCTTGCACCTGGGAAGGTAGATGAATAAAAGTGGAAGGGTCACGTTTGATGCTTTTGTCTTTAAGAGACAAAACGACTGCTGATTTATTCATCTGCATTACTGTGTTCTGTGCACTTAAATTTTCAGGGGACAAGTTATTTATGCAGGACAATAATGTTCAACTGCACAATAAATTATTAAAATGGAAGATTTAATCATATTTTATAGGATGTTGATTATATTTGCCATTGTATAAATCTCTGATATGCATCTGAAACTTCTTAAATAATGGTTTTTGGTCCTTAGAGTGCTTGGCATGGACGCTAGGGCAGCTGTTGGGCTTACAGAGTCCTGGGGTTTGTTACCGACTTGATCTTGGGATGGGAATCTGGTGCCTGGCAGGGCTGGCAGGCCTTTGGTCTGGGTCCCCTGAGGCCTGTGCCCCCATGCGGAGGAAAGGCTCTGGTTGCAACTTTCCTCTGCCTCCTTCTGGACTGGTGTTTAGCTGTCCCTGCAGTGGGGGGTCTTGGCTTCATGCTCTGTGTTGATTTGGAGACCTCTTGGTCTGACCCTGATCTTTGGAGGTGGCGTGGTTGCATTTGTGTGATCACTCAACACAAGACACCCCTAATATGTACACGAGTGCACATACATAGACACACACCCACACCCCTGCAAACATTCACACACGAAAACCCACACCCCTACACACACATTTATAGACACACATCCACATTCCTGCACACACACTGTTCGCTGATCATGTTTGTTGGTTTCTCTTACAGGCTTTCAACTTAATGTTTCTTTAAAGGTGTAGAAGAAGTTTGTTGAGGGTTTTTTTTTTTGCACACGATATGACTTATTTTGGTCATTTTGTTACCTACTCCCTCTTTTGTTCATTATTTTTAATTCTCCATCCTTTTCTCTGTTTTTCTCAGATCTGATTCAGCAGTTATAAGCAGAAATGACACAAAAAAACAATAAAAATAAAACCCCACACATATTCACAATATAAACAATATATTAACAAATTACATTAAGGAATCACAGCACAACATCGCAGCATGATCATCCCTCTGCTGTCATGATGTTGAACAGGAGAGGTTAAAAAAAAAAAGAGAATAAATATGATGTACTTTTTCCTGTTCAGATTCTCAGACTGCTATCTTTACTCTACATCTGCACCTTGTGCAACTCAATAGCTGCAGTTTTTCCTCTCCCACATGATTTTTGGTCAATGCATCACTTTGGAGTCCACCTTTAACCTTATTTAAACTGTGTGTTTTCATTGGAATGATAAGTTATGAGGAGCATCCTTCCTTTATGAGGCGAAAGGAACAAAGTAAATATAGATATTATCCTGGATGACTGCAACTTGGAAATAAAAACCCTGCACTTTGCCAAGTACTCGTTAAAAATTTCATTTAGACATTTAAATAATCTCTTCGGGATTTGTACCAGGTTCAGAGAGTGATTTGAGGAGAAACTGTGCGTAACAACTGAGTTTGACTGATCTGTTGAGGCTACCAGTCTGTCTGTTGTCAGTGTATTTCACTCAGTGATGAATACATCCTATTGGCTCCTCACGCATGGCCAACTCCATCACAACAAGCCTGTCTCTGTGCCTGCCAGACATCATGTATGTGTGTGTATGAGTTAGATGGTGTGGCAAATGTGGGTGTGATTGACTAGAAGTGACATATGACCCCTGAAGCAGTCAAGGATTAATTTCCTCGAAAGGCAAACTTGTCTAGAAGGAAGTTAATGGGTAATGAGGACTTCTACCAGCCACAGTGCATCCATCTATCTGGTCATTCGGATCCACACTCAAATGCAGCTGGAGCTTCCAGATGTGGAGCCACCTGGAAAAAGGGACACTGAAACTGATTTCCTGCCACAAAGAAGAACCCTCCAGAAAACTCACACAAGACTTGAATCTCCCCTGATGGTTTATATATAGGTAACAACATTTTTTAGTCAAAGGCACCCTTGGTGGTCTGAACAGCAGTGATTTTCAGAAAAAGGTGGCCTTACTGATGGCTTGACAGCTCACGCCGCAGGGTTTCTAGTCAAAGTCCAGCGGAAAATGGAGCGTGGAGAATGTCACTGAGGTTTTCTGACGTTAGGCCCCAAGAGTCTTTCTGAGAAAGATCGAAAACTGTCAAAGAAGTGAAAGTGGCAGCTACGAATATGAGTCACCTGCATGTAAATATATTATTTTTAACATTTCACCAGAGTTAAGATATGTCCATACAGGAAAGGCTATTTCCCCAGTTATAACAAATAAGGTAAAGCAATCGTGTAACTGTTTTTTGGACAATTATTGTAAGTTGTTTAGCCCCAAAGACTTTTCATATTTTTCTTATGACTATCATTGTCCTTTTATGCAAGATATCTGTGTTTAAAACTGTCTCCTGTGGGTCTGTGGAAACAAAACAAAAAAGTAAACAAACAAATCATGTCAAACAACTTAAGGAAAATGGCAGATTTTATATAAATCCTTACTTTAAACATACTGAAAAGGGAAAAGTGTAACAGCGTTATCCAGATATGCCAGATACACAGTCAAAGTGCACTGTTTCATCTGTAATCATAACCAAACTTCACAAATCCTGCAATCACTAAACCCTTGAAGAGAAAACACCTGCATTTTCGAATCTCCACTTCTAAAAATAGTTTAAACTCACAAAATCAGATAACCAGAGCAGCACAAGACTCCGTCTACAAAGCTTTCAAATACTCTGATTTTCAATTAGATCAATCATACGGAATCACGTCTTGCTTTTTTTGTTTCGGTGAAGTTTATCCGCAATGCCCTGAACCTTGCCCACAATGCCAAACCAAACCAGACACAGAAACTGTAGACGGCTTTCTGTATTTCTTACTTGAAGCAGCCAATGGTTTGTTAGACTCATTAGAAGCTGGGACAGACTTGATACAAATGAGAACTCGGTTCATTTGAGGGTGGAGGATTCTTCAAGACGAGGTGACGTTTCACATTGCACCAATTAAATGAATCCAATCTTTTTTAAAAACCTGTACCACTCTCCTCCCCAGAAGTGGCGCAACACCACAAACTACTGAAGGGGAAGAGACAAGCTACACAAGAAAAAAGAAAACTCATCATTTATGGATTACTACAGAACAACTTTGGTCTCTTTATAATATGGAGCTGCATCAGATCTGAGCAGCTTCGTGAGTATCCGCAGGCCATTTTACCAGAACAAACTGCTACAGCCGTGTTGATCCTTAAAAATAACGTGTGTCGTTGGTTTGTTTGTTTGACTTAACATTACTAATGCTGACATGTAAAAACATCAATTATTTTAAATGTTGTATTTGTTGGTATTTTTTAACCAACAGTTACATCATCAGACAAACACAAAGGGTAAAAATTACAGCAAGTAGACCTGGAAATATGATACCCTGCTTAAACAGAAAACAAGCTATTAATGTAGATATTACTCACCACAAACAGCTGAAGAAAGAAAGCACCTCTTCACAAAGTGCTGTCTTTCCGAGCTGCAGCACAAACACCGACAATTTTACCTACTGTCTTCATTTACAGCAATGTTTTCACCATCGCTGTTCTTGTCGTCGATGAGTTAAGAGTTTAAAAGGAAATAGTAGAATGAGAGACACAATCTAGCTACAAGAAGCTTCCAACACAAATATGTCACCTCCCAGAATGCATTGCAACATATACAACAATAGCAACTTACGAAAAAAGTGAAAATTTAAAAATAACTAAAAACTAAGCAAAGCTCACGTTTTTACAGCTGAAGCAAATGTTTATTTATTGATCCTCTCAGCCGGAGTTTTTTAACACAAAGGACGAGTTTTGAAATAAGAGCTCTTAAATGTGTGACTTAAGCACCATGACTGGTTTTGTTAATATTTTCTTTTCTTTTGCAAATCAATAAATATAAAAAAAGCAAGCAGTGGGATTCTTTAGCTATTTCCTGTTCCTGACTGCTAAATCATACAAATCAAAGTTTTTATAAAATAAACAGTAAAAATGAGGAATGTAAACTGAGCTGAGAAAAAAAGAGTCATCTATATGTATATACAGTTTGAGTTAAAGGTTTGGGGACACTTGGTGAGGTCACTCACTGCAAATGAAAACCAGATGATTAATAAATTAAAAACTTGGGTTTTTAAAGTCAACAGTGTGAATTTCATCAGACTTCAATAAAGTTAGAACCATTTTTTGTGTTACTTAGCATCACGTTTGCTGATATATATATTTTTACTGACACACTGTATCTATTCAACTTGTAAAATCTAAAGCAACTAATCAGCAACGACCTTTCCCTCTCTCTGGACTCAAATAAGCTTATCAGATACTCCCAAAGTTTATCTTGCCTGTGGGTTTAATTAATGAAGTTTCGTTAGGCTGCACCTCTTTCCTCTTCCCCTCATGCTTCATGCTGTGTTCACGTGCTGAGCAGATGTCTGATAGCAGAGTTGTCTACCACTGCTGCGTTTTTGGAGGCAGCAGTGCAGGTTCAGTTAAGAAATATTGACCTTGCCCATGTGAAACGCTTTCATTCTCGACATTTTGGAGGCATGGCGCTAATAATGTAGCTGCGGCAGCCCTCCATGATCAAGGTAAAGCAGCAGAAATGTCATGCCAGTTATCTGATTTTGTCATTGCACCGATAAAAATCAAACACATACATATTATTTCATTTTACGTAAAAATAGTGATAATCGTTAAACAATGCAACAAATAAAACTCATGATATGGAAGGAACAAATAAAACTAAGTAAATAACATTTTGTGGAGCTTTGAGCATCTAGACTGAGTCAGAACTTCATTAACAAATGTTGGACTTGTATTGGTTGAAGGAGGCTTATTTCAAATCGGTATTAGAACATTGAGTTCCTTTGTAATCTTTCTCTAATCTAAAGAATTTCAGCATTTCCTAATAGTTGTAATCCTTGGACCAATTGATCCCTCTTAGCTAGTTAATTGTCTAATTGTCTAAATCCAGACAGAGAATAAGGAGACTTCCATTTATTTTTTTGCTCTAAAAGCGCTCCCTTTAAATTTACCTCACTGGTCATTGGTCCTGTTGTCCTAAACCTTCTAAACAGACCCACCGACAGCACAAAGAAAAACTTGAGTCATTAAAAAAATGGTAGCATATGTTTAGCTAATGAGGCTCTGCTGTCCAGTAAGTTTCACTCATGTGAATCTCTTAATCTGCTGATGGGTCTGTGAGGATGAGGGGGTATTTCATAGGCGATGCAAACAGACATATAGCAAAGAGCAGAGGACTGGCCCAGGATGTCAGTGTTCAGGGTGGGTGACAGTGTTATTCCCTGCCATCTGTTTCTCAGGCGGCGGTCCAGCAGTGCAATGTTGAATGCACAAGTATGAAGGAGTAGGGAGCAGCGCACCATGCCACACGATGGGCACTGCAGCATTTTGCATTAACATAGCTGTGTGTGCCGGCCTCCCATGTCCGCTCGTAGAGGCAAAATGGGTTTGTTCAGGCTCCACAGAGATGTTAAAAATGGCAATCTAACACTCAGACTGCCCATCTGTCTATCGTCTGTGTTTTTCATGAATATGGCACTCTCTCCACTCAAAGGAAATTAAATGGCACTGTCACGATTAGTTTCACATAGCTCAGCTATAAAGTTACAACATGCCAACAGAGAATGCAAGAAATGGAGATTAATACATTAGTACAACTGTTTTCTTTCTGAAGCTTTCTTTTGGCTCAAAGCTGTCGGTCCGTGTGCATTTCCCATGAAAGACGCTTGTATAGAGGCGAGCTGGATGGTGAACAGCATCACTGTTTGGTGACACTGCAATGGCATGGATGGTATATCATTTTCTGTTTTGGTATGTTACCAAACAACAAAGGAATGTAGAGGGTCGAAGAGTAAGGGTCCCATTGCTCAGCCTTTTATGAGAAGACCTCACAAAGACTCAAATCTGTCTCTGCTGTCACCCTCAGAAAAAGTGGACATGTCATAAATCACCTTGGCAGCTCAATGTTTTCAAGTGACACACTGACTGCAGCTAGTATCGTTTTATTGGTGTTTTTACTCCACATTGTAGAAGAAAAAACCCTCTGAAATCATATAGCTTTATAAGTTGATGTTTACTTGAAGTGGCAAAGCAGAGCAGGGATGCATGGAGAGACATACACAAAGACACTGCCAAGAGTTCACCGGAAAGCCGCGGTCCAACCTTTGTCCACAATCTGAACCTGAAGGAATTCAGTTAATTCTTTTAGTATGGAAAGTGGAGGTTTTAATGCATTCTTTGAGGATGTGAACCTGAACGTATAAGTTAACATGCATTAACATGAGATTTTTGTACAAAGAATTACTTTGTGTGTGTGCTAATGGGAAGGGTTTAGATATGGTGTGGACCACTCCCTTGGCGTGTCACAGTCCAGTGATAAAGAAAACAAAAATAATTCTGTCACTTTAACGAACACAGGATTTTTTAAGACCTATCTTGGGTTTTTTTTCTTTTTAGTCTTTTTTACATTTTATTATTTAACATCTAGTCACAGAGATAACATGACATAAGTGCATGTTTGCATGAATAAGTGAAAACAAATCCCAAAACAGACCGCTCAAAGGCTCCAGAGGGAGAGTGCTGGATTATTTCTCCCTGATGCCCTTTGTTTGAAGAAAAAGGTGTTGACTGACAGCTGAGCTCCAAGACCCTACTCAGCCAGGGTTCAATGCGGATGCCTGGCTAATGAGGTTGACTACAGGGATTATAATCAGGCAGGGAATATTAGAGTTCTCATGTGTCAGTCAGAATGGGAAAACCTCCCAGTATTGCAGTGCCACATAGAGATTTGGTACATATTTACCATACAACAGCTCAAAGTCATTTCCCAGCTTCCTCAGAGTGACTATTAAACATCTCCAGCCCCTGACAGTTAATAGCAGGAAGAATTTATGGTGGGAAATCTTACCATGAGTCCAATTCCAACGGTGCAAAGCATACAAATGTTCTCCTGTTAGCTTTTTGGCAGTAAATTGTGGCAATTTTAACCTTGGCGTATTTAACCTTAAATAATCATTGAGCTCAACATAGACTTTAAGCTGGTGCGTAATGCATACTTCACACTGAAATGTATTAATGGGAATCATGTTTGACCCACTCTAACCTTGATGGCGCTCACCTCTCCCTCCCAGTTCAGGATGTTTTAAAGAGCAAAACAGAGAAAGAGATGAGAGATGAAACGAAAACATTTAGAAAAAAAGGGGCATTGTGACATATGGAAACCATCACATGCCCGGACTCCCATCTGTGTCGGCAGTCGTGGCCTGCTGGCACCCACTAGTCACTGCACAGGATGGGAATAATCCCGGAGAGAGGATCCGTGGAATTGTGATAAGAGGAATCACAATCCCCTTGAGAATAAGATTTAAGGGGGGCGGGAGGGGAGTGAGGTGCAAAAGCTTGCTGGCATTTGCAGAAAACAGGTGCCCCAGCAGCTCAGTGGGATTCGGCTGGATTTAGTAGTTTCTCACGTTTGTCTGAAACAAACAGCCCATACATGAACTAAACTACAACACTTCCACTTCCTTACTCTGCATCAGTCTGCAACAAACTGTAAATATAAGTGACACATTCCTGCACTGTGAAATTTAAACAGTTTGTAGTCTGCAGCAGATGTTCATTCACTCCCCAACAGTAGATTTACTTCTGTTTGATTTCTGTTTGAGCTGTACTGGCAGCCTTTTGGCAAGTCAGACCAAATGAAGTAAAGTTAAATGAGAGGCATAATTAGAAAAGGAAATGGGTATCTCATCTTGATTTACATGTTTGTGTTGTTTGATTTGCCTAAAGGAGTGAATTAAAAGAGTGTTATTTTAAGCCTCAGTGCTGAATGGAGAGGTAATTTTGGAGTCTCCTAACCACATTCTTTCAAGCTTCATACCCTGGTTCAGTGAAGATGCAATCAGCAAGCTGAATGATATTTGTTCCCTGGGGTCATTTTGTCTCCTATTTTATTCTCCTTTTTGAACTGGCAACATATACAATCTCTCAATCAAAGAAATGATAAAGTGCATGCATGACTGGAAAGATTTAGGGAGCAGATAATGTTAAATTAGGCATAAATAAATGGAAAAAATGATTCAAAGTCTTCTCAACACAGTTGTCTTCTTTGCTAGACCTCTATCTGGCACAGTACCAATTTTTTTTCTTTTTTTGTCAGTGAAAAATTTATCGGAGAGCAGTAAATTTTTTATCACCCTATTTCAGCAGACCCCCTGATGGTAGGCTGTGGAGCTGTATCAATCTGAGAGCGATTGCCCTTTAGCATTTTCATGGCTATGCATCTCAGCATGCACTCACTGAATTTTCACACTTTTTCTCACACTGCTGTCTTATGTAGAACTGAACCACATATCTACAATTTCAAGAAACAGAATAAATGCAACTTGTGCTTTTGTGTGACAGGTCTCTTGGGTCCTCCACCCTGCACAACTCACTGCTGCCCAGAGGCCAACAAGGGCATAACCCTTCAGATTTAACACCTAACAGACATGAACACGTGGGATTTATTAGCAAGTGAGTCCATGTGGTTTTGTAAACTGACAAGAAGTCTTGGACTTTGTGTTGAACAAAAAAGAAAAGTTGTAACACCCTGCCTGTTTTCTTTTGTTCTTTTTTACCTGCATTTCATCGGCCTTCCTTCTGCTCGTCCATCTTCAGAAGTCTTTTGGGAAACGGGGAGTTTTTTCAAGCTTGACTAATATGGTTCAGATAGCGTGCAGGAAGACGATGGGGGAGCACCTTGATCTGGGCCATACCTCTTTTTTTTTGTTGTAGTGGCTGTAGTTCAATGGAATCAGCTCCTATTTTCCACTCACATCTTTGTTTCAGAGATTCAGTCAAATGAAAGAACAGCTGCCTGACCTCTTTTCAGCCCGGCTGCTGTGGTCTGCATACTCCAGAGTGTTATGCAGAGGCCATCTCCAAGAGGATGTTGTGCTCATATCACCGGTCAACATTGCTTGCCTCATCTGCCGGCCGCTTACTGTAATCAAGTTCTTTTCTTATCATCAGGAAGTTTCTGCACAAGATATGCTTTGTTTTTGTTTTTTGTTTGTTTGGGGGGTTTTGGGTTGTTGTTAGTCATATTTTATGTTCTTCAGTGCAAACAGCAAAACAACATCCTCTGATGGGGAGAATAGTATGTCAGTGCTGTTTGCTGCTGGAGGTGACACAGCATGCTGTGCTACACTAATGGAGTCATCCATCAACAAGCCCCATTAAAACACCTTGACAAGCCAGCTGGGGCCTCTCTAGTGGTCATGGTGACCATTGGTGGATGTTTGTTCTTAAATTGCAGCTGCAGAGAAACTCTGTGTCTGTATATAAAACTATTACTGAGTTTAATATATTTAATGTTGTGCTTTGTGCAGCCTTACCTGCTGAAACAGGAAGTAGCCATTATCACTTTAGTCATGAGGATATATTTATTTGCCTATTTATGCCAACATGTACAGCACAGAGGCTACTTAAGGTTTGTTGTACACTGTTGTGTTTACATGTAAGCATGGAAATATTCAATTAGGAATCCATTAGGATGGTAGTTATGTTGTAAAAAGTAATGTGTTTAAGCTCAGGGTTTAATTACCTCCGCCAACGAGGTTATGGTTTCCCCAGATCTGTCTGTTTGTTTGTATGTCTGTCTGTTAGCAATATAACTCAAAACGTCATGGATGGATTTTGATTAAACTTTCAGGATATATTGGAAGTGTCACTGGAAACAAATAAATAACTTTTGATGGAGATCCAGAAAAGATTCTGGATTCTGGATCACTTTGAAATTTATCATTGCAACATAGGAACATTTTCATTCACGCGTGATGTCATCACAAAGCGACAAGGGAGTGTTGCTGCTGTCAGACATGGCTGCTGCTTTGCTCTTCCTTCATTGTTTTCAGAGAATTACGTTACAAAATTCTTTTATTTGCAGTTTTACAATTGATATACTTTCACTTTACATACTATGTGGACGCCGGACAACAATAAACAAGAGAAGTTATTATATTATTATATATCTTCTGACAGTTTTTTTTTAATTGTTTTCAAGACAGTTTCCTAACAAGATCAGTGGATTCCTTATCATTGCGAGACAGTAATAATAAACCTGGCAGTGGTCTGCGCTCTTCAAGTGCTTTTTTATTTACTGAATGTTTTTTTTTACCAAAACATGAAGCGAGAAAAAAGTAGTGTTGTCATACCACAAATGAAGCTAATGTTGGTGTGAAGTGCACAGCTCACAAAAGTATCCTGTATATCCTACTTATGTATTTAGATGCACAACTTACTCATAGGAATCATAGTTAGGCGTATAAACAAATGATAAATATTCCTGATGTGCTCTATGGAGAAAAAAAAGACTGAACATATTAAGTCTCCCGTGTTTGGATGTAACAGATAATATGTTATGGCTTTGTTGCTATTTTGAACATATGTTTCTGCATTTGAGTGCAACACGTCCCTGCGATGGACGGGCTCTCGCCTGCTAGTTGCTGGGATAGGCTCCAGCCCCCTTGTGATACTGAACTGGCTGCTGAGTGAATGCATGAATGAGTGCAACACATGTGAAAGGTTTAATACATTCTATGGTTAATGTGCTCTGCTGTTACATAATACAGGATATCATTACAAACAATCTTAATTTATATGGATGCTTGATAAAGTGATCTCATTAGTTACATGAGAGATTTAATACAATCGTGATGTTTTTGACGTGTGCAAAGCCTACTGATTTGTAAGAAAAAAAGCTTTTATTTTATTTCATTTTGAACATTTTACTATGGTATGCTCAATAATACTTCATGCTTTTAGCGTCTAACAAAATTATTTGTTGCCACAATCCATTTCCGTTTTGCTGCCACCAGTTTTAACGTCAACCTAGAATCTCATTACATCAGGTAATCCCCTATGTCATTCAACCAGTTGCAGAAACAACACGCACCACAAAACGATCAGAATGAGTGCGTACATGGTAATTCCTCCCACTGAAACAAAAGATTTAAACCACACCTTCTAATCCGATTGAAAAAAAAACTGTTTCTAATCAAAGCTGATTGGACCAGCTGACATAGATGACATCACTATCTTTTATTGTGATTAGATCTTCGATTGGATGAAAAGTGCTCCATGTAAACATAGCTATTAAGTATTATAGTAGCAAGGTAAACAAAAAAGGTATGTTTCAGGTAAACACCATAAAGGAAAAGGAGTCGTGCTGGCTCTTAGTGGATCTTATGGACTTTTCTGATGGACATGCATCTTGTGAAAAGTTCATTGGGTAGTATCAAGTATTCAGGGGGTGAAAACATCTGTGTTATGGAATAAGCTCACATATAAAATAAGTTTTTCTCTAAAGAGGCCCCATCACCAGGCAAATGGAGAACAAAAAGAAATTGGACCGCTGACCCTCACTCTGTCAAGGTTAGATGTGGTTGTGTTTGTGTTTAAACTTAGGAAAACACTGGTTATAAATGACCATAAGTCACATAGAGGGAATAAAACTAAAACTCTTTCGAAGAAACCT
Organism: Kiunga ballochi; assembly: GCA_037177335.1. NCBI lineage: Eukaryota > Metazoa > Chordata > Actinopteri > Atheriniformes > Pseudomugilidae > Kiunga > Kiunga ballochi. The sequence goes on from JBAMIG010000007.1 coordinate 13,167,836, forward strand.
GAAGCATACAGTAGCTCTGCTGAAATTGTTATTTTCACTGAAGTTATTCTGCATTTGAAATGCTTTTATTCATCTCATAGACATTTCTTGCTTTTACATGAACTGAGAACTTGTTTGAGTAAAAAAACCTTTAACTTACATCACCAGCTGTTATATTAGTGCTTACGAAGCTGATAAAGGGAGACATAAGCATTCCTGCGTCGTAAATTTTGCTATCTTACATTCTCGACAAAACACTTTGTGATAAGTGTTTGTGAAAGATGCTATAAATAAAATTTGTTTATTTTTTAAATACTTTTTAGGTTGTTTCTGGTCCTACAACTTCTAAATTATGAAGTGAAATTGCAGAAATAAACTGTCCTGTTCACATCAGGATGTTGCAGCTTTTACCTTATTGCTGTGAAATGGTTCACCACAAGTGTGTTTCTGTATAATTGTACATCAAAAAATCTTAATCTGTTGTTTATATAATTTAGATGGGAAAAAAAGTCAAATCTGATAATAAATGTCAAAAGGCCCAGTTGTAGCGATTCATGGTAAATACAGAAGCACGAAGAGTGAGTGAACATTTCAGCGAGATGGAGAGAGCATGTTTTTATTTACTTTTTTATTATTATTTATGCTTAAAGATTGTTTAAATAATATCATTTAATGGTTTTTTTGCACCATGTAATTGGTTGGTCTTTAAATCTTTACCTTTTTCTTTTTAAATTTTGTTGTATTGACTCGTCCCTTTCCTCTGATCAGGTTGGTAACAGTAAAATAAACAAGTGGTACCAGAATTTGTTTAAATGGCTTGAGGTTAAAATTTAATCTTACAATAAACACGAGAATAAGTATAGATAAATAGGTGAAAAAAAACTGCTTATGTTGTTCTAAAGCTAAATGAAATAGACAGTCATTACATTTTGGCATCTGCCACATTGAGAGTAAGAAATCAAATTATATTTCAGATTTAAAACCAAGAATTGTCTATTTTGTGTGAATAAATAAAGTAAAAAAGAGCCATTTTTATGTTCCTCCTGCTGTTTAAGAGCTTTGTTGTTTGTTCCCTGCACTTTAAGCCCTCGAAGGATTCACTCAGGCTGAGAGAGAGCAATTATGTGCAATTTCAGCTCTCAGGCCCATCTTCAGCAATCACCATGGTGATATTTAAAATGTGGTTAGAGTCAAACGACACAGATGCACTGTGTGGTGATATGTTTTTCTGTCTTTCTGATCACTATCTGTTCTCAGGATGGTTAACCAGCTAAACCAGCAAGAACTGCATCTACTCTAAAACTATACCTTTTTTTTTTTACATTTTTATTTATTTATTGCATGACCAGATTTAGAACCAGCTGACTTTACAAAGTTGTTTTTCTATTTGGATCAAGCATTGCCCCAAAGGCTTTTGGATTATTGTTATTTCTCCAGTACAAACTTTTTTTTTTATTAAGATCAGCTGAAAAAGTCCCAGTAAGCCCCCAGTGTATAAAATACCTGCAATCAGGGATCAGGATCCTATTCAGAAAGCTATATCGTTTCCATCTGCGGCATGTCGGCAGGCATCTTCCTGCATTCCAGTCCTTTTGTTTGCAGCGGTAGGGGAAGGACATTAATGAGTCCTCCATTGACTTAACATCCTTGGAAAGTCTGTCTTGGTCTCACACCTGCTGCCTAAACTCTGTTGGAATCTGTGCACGACCACTGTTGAGGATGTGCAGGCTAGAAAAAAATGCTGGCCACCCGATGAAGGTAGCGCAGCATGCGTTGAGGAAACAGTGAGGAATGTCAGTCTGAGCATCACCTCCACATCCACCAGCTCAGCCAAGAATGCAACCATTGTTTAATGGAAATGTGCTTTTCATTAGTGATATTGAGCACCTGTAGACTTAATATACACTCAAGCTCCATTGTTTTGTTGTTGTTCATGAATTGACAGGGATGTTGTGGCAAAGGTCAGGCGGTTCTTATAAGATGACAAAAATGGATTGATGATTTATTGTTGTTTATAGACACAATGAAAAATTTTCTTTCCGGAAGATTGCCAAGACTCGCGTTTATTCTCCACCTGTGACAAATATCATCCTGAAAAGATCTAGCTTGATCCTGCAAAACGTGAGTGACTAAACAAAAGGTACATAGGGTTCCTGGTGACAGCCGAAAAGTTTCTGAGGCTGTTGGATTAAAGTAAACACAAATTTAACAGTACTTAAGGACTCCCCAGTGGTGCGGTTAAGCTTCTCCAGCACCACCAATGTGCATTTGAGCATCTACGATGATCGCAGTCTAATGATAGGGAATGTTTTTGCATGTGATATGCTTCCCAAGTCGCACCACCCGCATCAATTTTCCATCCGAGCTGCAACAGCTGCTGCTGAACGTCTCATAATCACTGTTACTGATGGATGTAATCCCAGCGAGAGTAACACAGTCAGACCTTTAAGACTCTCCAAATCAGTAAACTATCAGCAGTAAAATCTGTTAAAGAAGTAACTCGGTTTGAGAAACGGGCAGGTGTTTACTTTACCATGAACATGGTAAAGTGTGTGATTTGTTTCATAATGAATTACTCCTCATCAAAATGTAGCATCGCTTTTTCAAAGACCCTCCTGGTCTGCCATGGTTTACACCAGCCTTTAAAGGTTGTAAGAAGCTTTAAATGGCAGTAACAGCAACACAGGCACCTGGTTCTGTGATCTGGAGCGAGTTTATGTTAAGAGTCCAAGTAGACTCGTTAAACTCTGGCAGCTTCACAAGACTAAGGATCAGGATAACACCGGATGAACGTACACTAATAAAATAAGAAATGCATTAATCACATAAATAATAGATGCAGTTTTTACATATTTTAACATAGGAGGCATGAAGCCTCACTGCAACAAGCATGTTACACATATACACTGCAGATTATCGTCCAAATTGCTGAAAGGTCATACATACAATCAGGATGTTGTATATGATGGGCTGCAGCAGCTCTATAGGGAATCAGATGCCATGCTGTTAATGTCATGCCTTCCCTTTCCTCTGTGACCCCTAAAGCAAAGCTGCCGTGCTGCAGTGATGACCTGGAGGATCTCAGAAGGGGCTCTGGTAGATTTATTAGCACCAAGCTTTTGTTTATTCAAGGCCTCCTGCTTATTTTTCCTCACTGTTAGAGACTCCAGGTTGAGATAATGAATCGACAGACAGGCTGAAGCAGATTCACGCTGGTCACCTGGTTTCACCATTTTGATCATTGTGAAGTTGTTCCATTAGGAAAATAGCTTCATATAGTCAAAGAAGATAAGATCTAAAGGCTTTCAGGTCTGCAAGTGCAGGAAAATTTCATGATTTAGCATTTTTGTCTTATTTGACATGTAAGTATTTCTTTTCACCAGTGTTGGGTAAATCACTTTACAAAGATAATTAATTATAGTTATTTTTGACTTAGTAACAGAGTTGATCAATTCATATAAAATTAATTTATAGAGTTTTTTAAAAGAAAAAAACAAAGCTTTTTGCCTTGGTATTTTTGTGCTCCTGGTCAGTCTCTGCTTTTTTTGGCACATCTGTGTAAAACCATTTTTGCTTTATTGTGCTTCATCAAAGATAGCTGCACTCTATAGGTGCGGGCCACATGCAGCTGCACGCAGCTGCAGGTACACGTTTAGCCTCTTAAGCATGTAATTTCCTTGACTGCCATCCTTTTTTTTATCTCTTATCTTGCAAATAATTCAGGTATGTAGCTACACAAAAAAGACTTAACATATTCTGACATGAAATAATGAGATTTATTTGTAGTATAAAAACTGTAATGCTGATGTCACAGCCCTGTTTTGTACAGGTCAGGTTACATGTACTGGATGGCAAGCTAAAGCCCTGAGCCTGAAGAAACAACCCAAGGAGGCACCACAGCCGTCCCCCTACACATACATTTTACTTACACATCCCTTTTCTTAAGAACTTGGGAGTCTCCCTGAGCTTTGTACATGCTGTGTTGCGTCTTGGACTTTTTTATTCTCTCTCTACTACTTTGGACTCATTCAGAACCACTTATTAATCAAACAACATAGACTAATCTACTGTATGTGCATGATGCAAGTATTTATTGCTCTCTCTCACTATAAAAGAGAAAATTATCACAAGTATGTATCACAATCCTGCGTCTGTGGATCATTAGACACACCATTTTTTAAATGTTCTCAAATTAATGTACGGCATATGAGAAAACACATAAAATATGAGAAACTGAGACGTGGTGTATTTCATTATATTGCCTATATTTCATTCTAAGATGCCATAAGTGCACTCCCTGTTTGTTTTTCTCCCAGATATTCATCTTGTGCTCATCTTGCCAGTGTGTGAGAGGTTGGAAATTTTTAAAGGCTTTATTCAGAGCAGTAAACCTGAAAATTTGGACTGATTGATCACTTTAAAATGATAAGGGAATAGTAAAAAGGTAAACGCCTGGTAATACCACAGCTATAAATAACACTCGTCATCAGAGCTGGGAGAAGGTGTTTAAGCTAACAGCCAATCTGGATGATATGTCATCTGAGGTCAGGCCTTGCGTGCCGAAGGCAGAGACTCCAGTTTTACACTGGTCTCTGCTGACACCCATAAAAGTCCTGCACATCACAGGGTTGCAGGCATAGTGTCTCATCGCACCGTTTCAGTTTTTATTCACCCTTTAAGACAGGCTTTAAAATGTTTCTTTGCAGATATTTCACGCTCTGAATTTGATATGAATGCTATTGTTCAACTAGATTTATAAGACAAGTTAGACCAAATAATGGTGTGCAGTTTGACTGTAGCATTTAATAATGTACTGTATATGTCAACTCCAATCAATTTTGGGGGAATTTTTGGAATGATGTGGAGTTTTATATTCACAATAAACATCAAATAGATGCATTTATAGCTTTAGTCTGTTTCCACTTAGATCTTTGATAAATTAATAAAATGACCCAGAAATTGAGACTTATAGCTATTTCATTCTTACTTAGAGGTGATGTGTATGTATGTATGTCTAAGTATGGCTTCATGCTACATTTTTAACATAGAAACTATCCATCTATTATCTGTACAGCTTATTCCAGGTCACGCTGCAGGTAACGAAACCTATCACAGCATCCAGAGCCAGGGTACGTCCTGCACAGGCCGCTAGTTCACACAAAGAGCCAGACATCTACTCCTTTGGACAAATTTGAATGACCAGTTAACCTTACATGCAAGTCTATGGACATTGGAATGAATGAATGAATGAATGAATGAATGAATGAATGAATGAATGAATGAATGAATGAATGAATGAATGAATGAATG
>JBAMIG010000007.1:13180628-13191029 GCA_037177335.1 Kiunga ballochi
TCCTTCTCTCCACACACTCTCACCCATACCCAAACACACACTTCCCCATCCCCCCCAAACACACACAACCCAGTCGTACCCACCCACACACACCCTCTCGCATACGCTCATCCTAACCAATCCTTATACATCCACTCTTCATATGAGAGTTTCTGAGAGTTTTCCTGGTGTGTGTCCAGAGGCCCTGGAGTATTAAAACAAGACTGTCACTTAGCTCGATCATCACTGATATGATTCTGTGCCCTGCCACACGTGCCACCACCTCACCAGCTGCACTTGGAGGAGTTTTTTTGTTTGTTTTTTCCCACATGGCAGCATCCTGTGCCTTTCAAACACCAGATCTACTCTGGGATTGGAGTTACAAGAACATGGAAAGGTATTTTCTTTCCTCAATTGTTTCTAGAAAATGAACACTGACCTCAGTCTGTCAAATAATAGTGAGTCTCATTTCCAAAAAATGATCTCTGATTGGGGATTATTGTGAAACAAACCTCAAGTATTTTGTCTTGATGGTATCTATCCATGAAGCAGTGTGGAGCTAAAATGCTCAGCATGTCTGCTTTCTTTTGATGTGTCAATGCTGAGGCAAAGATGTAACTAAGCTTTAGTTTAGTTGTTGCAGCTTTGTTTTAAGCTTTTCAACATAGTATCAGGCCTCACTGATAAGAGCTGGGTTCACCAAGTGGAAGGGTTTTAGATATCATACTTAAAAGATTGTAAATTCCTTCACCAAATACTTTCTGACATATTTCAGCACGATGCTTCTTTTAGGCAGTACAGCATTTTCACTGTGGGTCAATGTAAAAGCAAGAAAACATGTTGCATGTGAGGGTCTTGTTGAAGAACTTAACTCAACCATGCCACAAAATTCTGCAAATTGCCTTTACCATGCTGTATTCTAACCTAAAAGGGTTTATTGAGGACAGACTTGACGAATTGCAGATTGTAGGCATTTGCTCCCCAGAGCCCCACATGCTGCTGTACTGTAAAATGTGATACTTCTTCATTAATCCTACTGATTGGAGTGCAGCCCAGAATGATGTATGCAGTTTGAGAGGTGACTGCAGAGTTCTACACACACACACACACACGTTTTGTTGTGAGTACATGTGTTCATGTGCATTTACATCTAAACACATGTTTCTGTGTCGTTCAAGTGAATGGTGCCACAAGGACTAGACTAAAATCCTTTTACTTCATTGTGTGTGTGTGTGAGTGTGTGTGTGTGTGTGTGTGTGTGTGTGTGTGTGTGTGTGTGTGTGTGTGTGTGTGTGTGTGTGTGTGTGTGTGGTTGAGGGGGGGTTTGAGCACCAAAGACAAAGTCTTGCATCCATCTCATTCGACAGCTCTCGACCTTACGGTAATCCCAGTATTTCTCCCTATCTCACCTCCCTTTAACTCGCACATGCATACACATTGGCAACAAGCATATGACCTGCAGCATCAAAGCCAGTCAGCTCATTGATCTGCTGTTGAATTGACATACAATCAAACTCAAGACTGAATACACTACTGGCCAAAGTTTGCTGTCATTCAAGCTGCATTCCTGCTTTAAAGTTTCAAGCCCTGTTGTGTCATCTCATCATGCCGGATTGAGAGGAGGAGAGTCATTTGTCTTAAGATGCCAGGAAACGACAGGACTCCACAGTCAGTGATTTAGTCTTTTTTTCGGAGGGGGTAGAATTTCTGCATCACTTTCTTTTACACATGGTGGTTGTGGGGTGCCAGTGTTGGTGCATCAGCATGTCAGGTATCACTTATTACATCACACAAACTGATGTGTTTCTGCAAATATGTCATAATAATTTATAGATAGTGAATAGGCTCTTTTTTATTTTGATTTCTGTTCAGTCATTTGGCAGATGCCTTAATCCAAATCAACTTACATATGATAAGCAACCATTTTAACCATAACTATTAACCTATCATGCATGTGCAGTGGGTTGGAGGAAGATGGAGTACCTAGAGAGAATCCATGCATACATGCTGGGTCAAACCAGCAACCTTCTTGTGTGGGGCCTCAGCACTAACCACTGCGCTACCATGCTGCACTATGATTTCTTGACCTTTCCTTTGCTACTCTTGTAAAACTCAGCTATGTAGTTTTGATTTAAATTTCTTACAAACAAGGCCTGTGTTACATTATGTTTCCATAAAAGTATAAAAGAATGCAAATCATTCCCCATTCGGTTGTTTAGAGCAGTACTACCTGCAGGTATAACATTATATGGTATTCAGGAAGCTTCCTAAAAACACAGGGAACACTTAAATTTACAGAGCATGTAAAAAAATGTATATTTATCTGAAAGAAAAAGGTAAAGGAAAACAATAAACCAAAAGCTCCTCAGTTGCAAAGCTTCATTGGGACATTAGGACACATATCAGAGATGGCAACTGGAGAAAAATAAACAAAACAACAACCAGTGCCTTTTATTTGGTTCACTAAAAGTTGAACTTGCGAACATGTGAAAAGATGTACTCTGGCCAAAGAGACTAAAACTGAACCTTACTAATCGGAACATAATGCTGTGCGAGTGTTTTTCATCAGCAGGACGCGGGAAATTAGTCATATTAAAGGGAGTTGTGAATTATTTCAAATAAAACAGACTTTACTCTTTCAGCTAATTGAAAGTGAGACAGAGAATTACAGTCCAGAAAGACTCTTATTGCTGAAGGGAAGCATTTAAATGTCTTGGAACAAAATCCAGAATTCATTTGATCATTAATTTGGGTGAGATTGCTGAAGATCAATAGAGTCAATCTGACTAAGAAAATTCTGGAGCAATTTTTCACTATAATTTGACAAAAAAAAATAAAATAAAATGTGACTAGTTGGACCAAACAGCACGAGCAGCTCAAATTTATTCAAAAGCTGGCTTTTTTGTTAGCAATGATCATGTCACCACTGTATTACAGAGAAAATACTATTAGAGATGTTTTAACAATAAGTTGTAGTCACCACAGAAAGGTGTTGCTCCCATTAGATACAGCCTCTCTGGGGAACATGCTTGTTTCAGCAGCATCTGATTTACAGACGGTTATCTTCTGCTTTCTTTATCTCTCTGAGCAATCTGCGTTCACTTGGGCTCCCAGCTCAATTTAAAATGACTTTGTCAACACAATGAGAGGAGGAGGTATTCATCCCACCCAAGGCATCTGAAGTTATGAATTGTGTCACAAAGGGGAAAAAAAAAAAGTCAAAGGCGTGTTATATGTAGCTGGTGTGCAAAAATCCTAATATTTTCAAGATGTTGCTCATGACAAAGATGAAAAGAAGTAGCATTTTTCAAATGCTGCATATTTGTGATCACTGCAAATGCACTTATCTCCACAGGAAAAAAAAAAGGAGAAAGATGAAAGAATTATTCTGTCACATATGGAAACCATAAAATGTACTGGTCAATTCAACACTTCACACCATGGCTCCAACTTGCCCACTCTGTATAACCCAACCAGGTCTCTCAGGTCACCAGAAGCCACTTTGTTAGTAAAATCCCTTACACCTACATACAAAACCAAACAGAAACCACTGCTGTTTCCATAAATTGTTCATAACTGAACATATAAAGCATTTTCCTGTCTAGTTTTGTTATGTTTTCTGTGTTGTAGCTCCTTTAAAACATCTCAGTAGTATGCATGTATGAGTTTCTGCTTGTCTATAAATGGTTGACTGTATACCTTTTAAAAAGCTATATTTCACTATATAGTCTGTTTTTACCGGCTTTTGCATTTACCATAAAGCAGTATTTCTCCACCCTGTTCTGCATGTCTTAGAGGCCACCCCACTTTAACACACCTGAATGGAATAAATGCTCGTCAACAGGCTGCAAAGAACTTGATGAGAAAGTTCATTCATTTGAAGGCTTGTGAAACACTCTATAAATTTATTTGGGCTACAAATAACTGTATTTTATACTGTGATAGGAGTCACTTTGCTATATTTCCTCTCATCGCCAACATCTGAACAATAACCCCAAACACCCCAAATATTATTATTTTTATTTGTTGGCTGTGTTGTATAATCTGTCCTTGGGCAAGAAGCAGTTCTTCAAAGCCGAAGGTGCTGGGTGCACATGAGATACAGACAGAAACGCTGACACGTGTGGATTAAAAGAAGAAGTAAATACAGCAGCACTTTATAGATTTTTTTTCTTTTAATGTCTTTCATTGTCATCAGTTGGCTTCTTCACAACATGACTCTGTGAAATGGGTTAAAAATTTAAGAGAGACTCTATATCGCTGGAAAAATAAAGTGGAATCAGATACTGAACACAGACGGCATGTCATGCACTGAAATACAAGAGGCAGACATTCACCAACGCTGCAGATGTGCCTGTTGGCTGGCAGCTCGGAGCAGAAGGGCTAGAATCATTCACCCATCCGTAGCGTTAACCGATGGACTTTTTATCCAACCCGTCTGACAGTATATCAATCACAAAATCAATTTTTAATTATTTTTCTGCTGTTTACATTATTCTAATATATTAAATTAAACAAATAAATTGATCTAATTAGCATTAAACTTTATTGTGTATAATAAAGAGTATGGGATAAATGACCTTTTAAAAAAAACTTATGTTAAATATTTAATATTTTTCATGATAAATATAAGCATATACTGTATGTGGTGGGACAATCTTTACTAACATTGAACTGTTGTGTTTCAGTAATCTTGGGAAGTGACGTGATTTGTAATCAGATTCCTCAGGCCTCTGCAGTGGTACAGCAAACAAAGGCGGCTCAAAGATTGAAAGTGAGTGACCCTAACTGAGAGTTGCTGTTTACTTTATACAGAGACTGATGTCTGCATACAGAACTGCTCTCTATAAACGTGACAGAAGTCATGAAACCCTTCATGCAACTGCATAAAATGACTGGGCTGCAACTGATTAATTCATATTCACATTTCCAAAAGTTTCCTCATATACTGTCACTGGATTGCAATCTATTGTCTCCCTGAGTCTGCAGGGCTTTGGAGGCGGGTGTCTACTGTACAGCAGTTTGACCTGATTTATATGCTGTTCATAAACCTGGGCTCCACAACAACCATTATGGTCACTTTAAAAATATCATCTATCCCTCAGAGATCAGAGAGGATGTGCAACACAACCACACAACATCCCAACAATCCCATAGCAGCAAAAGGAACACCCATGTTGTGTTCCCTCGATTGTTTACTCCATTCTAATCCTTCACGATGCTGAAACCATTCAAACACTGCTGCACAAGTCATTTAATGTAATTGCTATGATTTATGGTGGCTTTAAGCAAATAAACCTCTGAATCCCTCAGAGCCAAAACCACTCTGTTGAAAGATTTTAGTGATATAAATAACTCATGTTGATTTGGTTATAATTCAGTTTAACTGTATTTCAGCACAGATGTGACACTGGTTCACAGGCAGACCTGACAGTGGGTTTCAGAGAGCAACCATGTTCGGCCATAGTCCCCTGCCTTCCCCTCTGCCTCCTCTGACTCACGCATTCAACACTGTTGCCAGGGCTACCATTTATTAATACTGGTCCATAACTTTCAGCTTCATCCCTAGGCTGCCGCATGGCCGATGGCGGACACTACCGGTGAATCCTCCTGACTCAAACACAGGTATACATTCGTGCCAACACACACTCACAGGAATGACTTTGAGTCTGACTGATGTAGATTGTGAATGGGAGCGCTGATCATGGAGCGAGCTTCATGAAAAACAGGGTGTTCACTGGGACTAGAGTAACGTGGGATTAGTTTGGACACGTGTGCCCCCTTGTGGTGAGATCTGTCACTTACAATTTCAGAGGATTACTTGAAGAATTACTTAAAGATGCACGTGCATTTGTAGGCTATACTTAGCTCTTAACTGCAATTGAATCAAGGGATATCTGCAGAATAGTAAGATACTAGTGAACAGACTTGTGGATAGTATGTGTTAAATTACTATATCGGTTGGTGAACAAAATGTGAATTATTAAACATTGATAAATATAATCAATTTGTGGCGTCATTGCAAAAATTTGCAAGCTGTTGCTGACGCTTGTTGCACTCAAAACAGTATTATCCTTTTCAATGGAGTAAAACATAATATAGCAAAAGAAATAGGTACTCTTTTTAGAGATTCAAAGTCTTATTTATTCTGTAATGAATGATTAACAAATGATGTGCTCTCACTTTGTAAGAAAGGATTATGCAAAACTCATCTACATTACATTGTTGGATTCCTTACTCTCCTGCATTAAAATGCAATAATTAAGTTAAAAAGGATTTATCATAATACACTGCATGGATTTTTGGGGGTTTTCTCTTTTTTGGTTTGTTTATTTGATATTTTTATTGCATACATCATGCACTTGTTTCCCCAGTTTTATCTTTTGCTACATGAAAATAAGTATAACTTTTGTTCTTGTTTACCAACAACTGTAATTGTGCATTTATAAATAGAAATATTTACCTTCACAATCCCAATGTGTGATGATCAGTCTTCCCTTGCAAGCAGCTTTACACTGCACTTCTGCCCCCAAGTGGCCCGTTTGGGTTTACTAATTCATCATGAAGTAGAATTTGTTCAATTATCAGGATGCAGAAAAAAAGTTTTCTTTTATTGCTATTTTCTTTTCCTTTTCAACACATTTTTCTTTTCTTTTATTGGGTTTTATCTCTGCTTTTGTTTCTTTTTCAATTACGTTCTAATAAAACTTTCCTAATCAATATTTTACAGAGTAAATCTTAAAGATTTACAGGCGTGTGTTTTTTAAGTTCACAGACTTTGTTGTAGTTTTGATAGAAGAATTAACTGAGTTAGATTTTTGGATTATGATTACACACTACTGTCCACATTATCATGTGGACAGTAGTGCGCACGAGGGACTGCAGTTTTACATTTGCGATATCTTAAGCCTTCTCACGCTTCAGAAAGCAATGACATTTCACTCGCAATGTCATGAGTCATGATGAATAAAGGGCGCAAGACACTCTGACCCTGGCTCGTAATATCCGAGTTTGGCTTGCTGTTTATCATCGTTAACATACAAGAAGTACACAACATGTTGTGGGAACAGTACAGAAATAGTAGTAGTACTGTATGTTGACCTAGTTGATTCATGTCCTCCGAAAGCCAAAGTTATTTTGTTATGATCAGCAGCTGTGAATCTGAGCAAGTGGTCTTGACTTGTGGGTCAGTCTTTCAACCTCTTCTGTTATACTTCAGTTCAACATGCCCCCTTTGTGTCAACTATTATGGAGCTATAACATCAATTATCACAACTTTATGTGATGTTCTGGCTGGAATACTTAACCCGTCACAATTTGAGCAAGTTTAACACGTATACACTTAGCCTATAGCTTAAAGCATGGCACCTAAATTGAATAATCTTTTTCTTTTACAGTTTTGAGTCCAACAGGATTAATGTGAACTTTACCAGCTCCGTGACCCTGAATGAATGTTTTCTGGGTTTTTCTGATGTTTGCAGTTTTCAGTCTCAGTGCACAGTGATAGCACAGTAAAGCAGGTGACTTTGATCCAAGGCATGAATGGTAGAAAAGCCTTCATAATTTTGATGCTGCAATAAGCACAGCTGTGATGCTGCGTTTTTTTTCATGACTATTTTATAGCTCTTGCAGTGGCATATTGCTGCTTAGTATTTATAGTTTTGTGCTATAATAAACTGCTTTTGTCTTTATTATGATTTTCCCCTTGTTTATGTATGCATGACATTTTCAAGGGTCTGCTAATCTGTTTGGATCTTTGTTTACTGTTGATGAAAACTCAAAATTTCCATCTTTCCTTGAAAACTAATTCTATGTTTTAATAGAAAAAGTGTCAGAACAACTAAAACAATAGCTCCTTTCTCACCTATTGTTCTCTCTTTCCATTTCTTTTTTTTCTTCTCCTGATGAGAACTTCTTGCGTGTCTTTGATGAATCAGCCACATTGTGTACTGATGTACTTTGGTGTTGTAGTTCCCTCTGTGGGGATGATAAATGCCTGCACCACACTGCTACCCATGGGATGATTATTAAGAATACTGCAGCTGGACAGGACAACAGACCACAGACTCATAGATATATGGCATTTAGAAAGACAATGGCAACTGCTTTTGATATTTTTTCTCCCTTTAGTGCTGCTTGGTCCTTAAACAGGATCATAGTTTGAAAGACAAACTTAGAGACAGATTCTTAAATTATCACAGATATTGTCTGTAAATTCTTGATCAAGACTTTATGCCTCATAACAGGGGTGGGGAACCTCGGCCCTCATCCTGAGAGTTTTCAATGTTGTTCCAACAACCAGATTCTAATTAATGAAACGCTGTGCAGATCTTGAAAAGCTGTTGGATCCAAGTGATTTGAATCAGGTGTGCTGAAGCAGGGATACATGGAAACCCTGCATGATTCCAGCCCTTCAGGTCCAGGGTTCCCCTTCCCTGTCTGAGAATACATTTGATTAAGTCCCAGATGACGTAAAGTTTATTTATAAAACCCTAGGCCTTAGAAACGTCCCAATGTTCTGTTCAGGCATGCAGGGTCATGTTATCTGCTGTTCTAATGGACCCTTTTATGACTGTTGTGGGACCATCTGTTTTTTTCTGTAAAACAGTTGTGATTTGAACAGAGGTTGTCGTGTTCATCTTTCACCAATAGGACCTGTTTTTGGACTGTTTTTTCACAGCGAGTGTTGCAAAATATTTATGGTGGAACAAAAATAATTGCATCTTAAAACGATGTGAAACCAAATAAAAATTCAAGAATTGGAGGAGACGCATTGACAGGTGTGTAAAAAACGCCACGCACAGCAAGAAAGGAAGAGATGCATGTTAACATTTCATTCTGGGCTTATGTCATTGTGCAAAAGCAACCTGGAGACACCAGTGCTGATCCAAACCACTTTTACATGAAAGATTATGCACATATGCTTTTAGGAAGTGTTGACAATGTAGCAGATGGACTGTGAGTCCACCTCTTCATAATGTGCTGCACAAACCTACGTGCACTGTTAAAATCTGCTGATCTACTCCCACTTTTGCACTCCATGCATCTTTTTTTAACTTACTAAATTGAAACAATCAGTCCATTGAGATGCTTAAATCATATCTAAATTGAGTCATACCTAATTTGATCTAAAATGCTGCACAGACAAATGATGTGAGATCTGTTCTCTGTGGCTTGCTCACTGATTATAATCAGATGACTTGGAGTTTCCAGATATGTCCTGTAGGCTACATGAAAGGTGCTATACAAATAAAATTGCCTTGCCTAAATTAGATAATGAACAGCACAATATAGTATCTGGGTCACATCATATCTAAAAATGTTGTTGAGAAGAACTACTTCAAGAGTGATGCTGCCATTTTTATTTTTATGTTCATTTACAAAGGTATGCTCTTATACCATTGGAATCATTCAGGATGTAATGTTTTTATATAAATCTCTGTTTTAAATTAATTCAATAATATAGTAAATTAGAGCTGTTAGTAAAGAAGGAGAAGTTCTACCTTCTTGCTGTGAGGCCACTGGTCCAACTACTGCTCCATTATGATATTTTGTGGATACTATACCTTTTAAAAAAATGATTGAGCCAAATAAAAATGTCCTTGCTCTTTATGCCATATTTTTTGAAAGTCTAGTTTTCTTTTTCAAACACAAAACTCTTACTTTGAGACAATTCTGAAAAATTGTTCATCCAGTCTGATTTATTTAAACTAATTAGAGAAAAATCCATGTTAACTGTCACTGATGACACAGATTTTTTTTTTGTCATTTTGTGACATTAAGACTTAAAGACACCCATTTAAGGGCAGTTGTTTAGCACTGTGGCCTCCCAACAAGAAGGTTCCCTGTTCAAGCTTTGATGTGAGTACTGCTTTAACATTTGAACATGGTAACATTTCTGTGTGGAGTTTGCATGTTCTCCTTGTGTGTATGGTTGTTTTTCTCTCTGTGGTGGACTGGTGACCTGTCCACCCAATTTGGGAATAAGTGGCCAAAGATGGATGTTTAATTTATTGAACTGATCTCACCATATATCATTACCTTGTTATTCCGCCATTTGCCTTTTTTTCTGCCAGGTTTTTAAATCCTGTTAAAAACTAGTGGATTTCAGAGCACCATAGAGGTGTTGCCTCCTAAAAATCTTCCCATTTCAGCCAGATTCATTCAGTTAAAAACAGAATAGGACATGTTTACCAGGAACATTTGTTTAATTTTTACTGTACTGCATTGCTTAAGAACTGAATTGTGATAGGTCTATCCAAATTTAACGTCAATTTGTTCCTTCCCCCTCATCCCTCAGAAACAAGCATTGCACATGTCTGTGCTTTGGAGGTGAGGCTTCAGGGGAGAGTCGGGATAAAGGAATTGGGCTTTTGAATTGTGAGTTTTCAAAACGTAGCTTGCTCAAACTGTTTTCCAGGA
>JBAMIG010000007.1:13198138-13211019 GCA_037177335.1 Kiunga ballochi
ATCCAAATTTAACGTCAATTTGTTCCTTCCCCCTCATCCCTCAGAAACAAGCATTGCACATGTCTGTGCTTTGGAGGAGAGTCGGGATAAAGGAATTGGGCTTTTGAATTGTGAGTTTTCAAAACGTAGCTTGCTCAAACTGTTTTCCAGGATCTACCTTTTATGACAGGAGTTACAATCTGTGCACAAATCTGGTGCACCACATTAACAAGGCAGCAATAACAGATTCAATGTGACCCAAAGGACTGCAGGCCTGTGTTCCTCACATCCGTTTCTGTGTAACTGTATGGAAATGTAATGAGGAAAGCCACCCTGAACGATATTACTGATGACCATTTTCCCATCCCCTGCACTCTTTAATGTTACTGCCATCAGGCGGGTTGCTACAAAACCCTACTGACCCATAAAAAGATTAACAACATATTATTAATCTCCTCTGCAATGACTGTTAGACATAGTACAAAATAGTTGGCACTTTTAATATGTTTTATTTATTGTTGTGTGAATTACAAATGTTTTGCTTTTCTGCAAACCACTAAAACAACAACAAAAAAATATGACTAAAAGAAACCTGTTGCACATTGTAATAAAAATCCTCTATTAATTGTTGTTAAGGTTTACCTGAAGTGACTGCAAGCATGCACTGTTAGAAGACTGTTTTGAATTTGATAAACCCTGATAGAAAAATGTTTTATACACTCCACAAGTCTGTGATAGAGACTACATACCCTTGCAGCCATCTACTGGGGAGATGAGCATGTAATCTAATCAGCCTGGTTGTGGTTCTCATCCAATGACTTTGGAGCTCCAGAGGAGCAGTTGCTCAGAATAATGGACATCATTGAACACACAGTTGATAACAGAATGATCAGAAAAGAGAGTGTATTCAAACAGGTTTTTTCATCTCTACCGTACCAAGAACAGATGAGAATAAATTCTGTTCAGATTTATTAGTATAACATCAATCATCTTAAGCATAATATGACTCATTTCCAATGATTGTTGCAGTTTTTAGTTAATTTATTTGTTCAATGGAACCAATGAAAGCCAATTGATAGTTCATGTGAGAAAAGGCCTTTATAAATACTTCAGCTATTTCCAGTCTGAGCTGATAAACTACTTTTTCACATGACTCTAAATTTCATGTATAATTTTACAATGTCCCTCAGGGGAAATAATTGTTTTCATTTCATCTGGCGGAAAATCACCATTACTAATAAACCCAGTAAGAAAAGCAGTTTCCTCTTGTGGATGTCCACTGCAGTGTTGTATTTCCTTCCTGTACATCAGTTTCCTGTCTGGAGAACGTCTTCCTCTGGTGCAGTGGAAACACTGCAAACTGGTGACATGCAGAGGTTAGCTGCATAATTCACTCACTTTCAATCAAACATGAATTTTTCCTGCTTTGTCAAAGATTTCTGATTTGCTTGGAAAATAAACAGAAACTTGTCAAGTAATTCATTTCTTCTGCAACATTATTATTATTATTTTTTTAGAAGATGAATAAATTATTTTTCACTTGTGTTTTATTCTTTTGTCTTATTCAGTATAAAACCGGCTTTTTACAGCACTTTGTTCAACTATGTTAAATATTTGAAAATAATAAATGATATTTGTGTCAGCTGGTGGAGTAACTGCCAGCTTTTATACCCTCCATTAGGGAGAACAGCCCATTGAGGGAAGGTTACAATGCCAAAAGTCTAAAACATCAACACATAACTATAATAATAATTGTTTGCATACATATCTAAAAGAAATTCCAGCAATTAGCTTTGCAGCATAGCTTGTATAAACCTTTAATCTTTTACACGGTTTGCTCCACAAGCTCTGAAGCAGGTGATTTACGTCTCTGCCCTTCCAAGAAGACACAAGGTGAGTATTGCCATAACTTATTAAGCATTTAGTTTTGCACACTTGAATTGAAAAATTGAACCAAACAGAAATGAGTCACAAGGTTTATGACTCTAAAAATACTCATTTAAATTCTCTACACAGAGGAAGCATAGCAAGTCCCTCTGCATGCCTATCAACATCCCACTTTGTTCAACATTTCAGTAAATCAGTGTGCTTTCTTGTTAGCATTCATTAGATTAACATCTGTTTCAGCTCCTCAGCAACAATTACTGCCGGAGCAGACATCTCCATCACAATTTGGTCAAAAGCATCTTCACTTCACGCCCCATAACTAGGAAAAATTGTGGAGCACCATACAGATAATCACCGTGGCTATGTCGTATTTTGGGTTAGGATGTACAGAATTGTTGCTGAGTCTCAAATCCACTCCCAGAACTGCTGCACGTGATTCTCACCATGGCTGATGGGAAGGGAGATTGTGAGTAGTGGCAGAGGAGGAGCAGAAGGAGGAGGAGGAGGGATAGAGGACAGTCCTATGAGCACCCACACTCACTTTCACACAAGACTCCAACAGACACATTATTGCCTGCATGCACATCAAATCCGCAGCCACACTGAGAGCAGATCTGCTAGCAGCAGGCTGAAGATGTCTTCCTGTGCGTGGCTGTTGGCTTTGTCTGTAGCAGCATTTACAGGTAAAGAGTTTGTCTTTGATGTTACTTATCTCTCTCTGATATCTAAGGGTCAATATTTGTGATTGCATATAACAGGAACTGCAACAAATATAAGTGTAAAGGGTAGCAATAAATAATCTAAACACGTTTAAACAGAAAAGTATATCATTGGTTTTTTATAATAAGAATATTTCCTTTGCTTAAATGTTTTTGTTGGGTGGAGATAACAACTTTTTTTCTCCAGTTGACCCACAAACAACATCTGACTTGCCTTTTTGATTGAATGTGTGGATCTTATCAGCTAAATCATTGTTGGACTGGTGTCTTCTTTACTTTGACTTTTGTCCTCATAAACATGAACTTCTAATCCCATTTACTGCTCAGACTGATCTGATATTAACCAAGCACGATCATGTGCGGTACAATAAGTTAGCCAAAATGGAGCATGAAGTTAAATTAATCCGTAAATGTACATTTAGGTCATTCTCTAACCATGCCTTTTCTTAAAGTATCTTATTAGTGCGTGCATTTGTTCTTAGGAGATGTTGGGGCTGTCGGAAATGAGCGAACTGAGAGGAACTGCTCTGCAACTCCACCAGTAAGCTCCAGTGACTTTTGCTTAAAGTCTTACAACTGAGTTTTTTCATTAATTCAAAACAATTAAGTTGCAAGGCTCACTTCAAATCAGTCAATCAACTGTTGTTCTGTTATGAAATATGGTGTTATGTAGTTAATGATTTAAAGAGGACGATAGAGAAGGAGATGAATCAGCAGCTTCTCTGGTTTTCGTTGAACATTAAGGCTTTTCCTTCTCTGTGTTCAGTACCTCCCAAGCACAGCTGTAAATACCACCCTGCAGCTGCAGGAGCTACGAGCGCAAATGCTTCCTATGAATATCTCTGCCTACATTATCCCAGGCACTGATGCTCACCTGGTACATCTGCCATCCATCATAATTAATCCATCTGGGTTTTCAGCTTACTGGTGTGGTTGTAACCCACTGTGTTTCCCTGATAGAGTGAGTACATCGCACCACGTGATGCCAGGATGGCCTTCATGACTGGTTTTACAGGCTCTGCAGGTACAATCTTTGCCTCCTCTTCTTCCTCCGCCTCCGCCTCATGACTCAATTCCCCACATCTGAGTGCTGCAGCCACAAAGCTTCTCTTCTTTCATCCCACATCCTCACCAGCTCCTTTTTCATTTGTTTTCATTGCTTTCACTCACTGCATCATTGCAACCACTCATTTGATGGGTTTGACCGATAGATCTGAAGGTCCGAAATCGTGAACAGAATTCATTTCTGTGTATTTCTGTGTTCAGCTGTTCCTGATTGAAATAAGAAATATATGATGGATCAGTAATTGGGGTTTATACCAGGACAATCCCATGCCAGACGCAGTAAAATGCCCCATTTTTTGGCAGCATTTAGGGGTCAGCTGTTACTGCAATGCTGAATCTAACTGATTTAGCATCGTTTGATGCAACGTCATGATAATGGA
Source organism: Kiunga ballochi (assembly GCA_037177335.1). Taxonomy (NCBI): domain Eukaryota; kingdom Metazoa; phylum Chordata; class Actinopteri; order Atheriniformes; family Pseudomugilidae; genus Kiunga; species Kiunga ballochi. The sequence continues at coordinate 13,202,169 of JBAMIG010000007.1, forward strand.
AAACTCAATTATTTATCCCCCAAACATCACTAGACTGCTTTCTTCTCAGTCACCTTCCTGTTTTGCCACCCTTACTCACATTTCCTACATTAACTGTCTCATCACGCATTGTTCCAAGTACCCTCTGACATTTAAAGCAATTTGTAATTCACTGTCATCATTGCTCAGCTTCAAGCACAGCTGTTGTCTTTCCTCTCTCCAGGCACAGCCGTAGTTACTCAGACCAAGGCCACTCTGTGGACAGACAGCCGCTATTGGGTTCAAGCCGAGAGACAACTGGACTGCAACTGGGAGCTAGAAAAAGATGGTAGGGGTAATTATATTGTGTTTACCTGTTGTGGCAACACAGCACACATGGATCCTGGTACAAAATGTATTTATTAATTTTTTTTTTGTTTTGTTTTGTTTTTTTTTTGTTTTTTTTGGGGGGGGGGTTAATTGTTGGGTTTTTGTTTGTTTAACATTTGAAGCTGGCCTTTCAAATGCTCCACATTATTACAGGGTAATAATGGTTAAAATATGTCACAAAACACATCAGATTGATTTGTTGTGCAGAAACACGCTTCACTGTGTTTGCATTGATTTTCACATCCTGGCAAAGCACTTAACACATTTATATGGAAAAAAAAAACAGATCTTTCCAAATCTTACTAAAAAGGCAGCATGGTGGCACAGTGGTTAGCACTGTGGGTTCACAGCAAGAAGGTTGCTGAATTGAGCCCAGGCTGGGGAGCTTTGTCTAGTGGCCTTTCTGTGTGGAGTTTGCATGTTCTCCCCACAGAGAACCCACGCATACATGGTTCTCTCCGGGTACTCCGGCTTCCTCCCACCCACAAGACAAACATGTTAGGAAAATAATTATGGTTAAAAAAATTATGTTCGGAAGTTGCTTTGGATAAAAGCGTCTGTTAAATGACTGTATAGTATAGTAGTAATAAATAGTAATCTTGAGCAGGTAACTATTATTATTATTCTATCCATGCATCATTCCATTCTTTATTGCTTTTATGAGGTCGGGTCACGGGGGCAGCAGCCTTAGAAGGGAAGCCTAGACCTCACTCTCCCCAGCCACATTTCCAGCTCATCCGCATGGCCCAGGCCAGTCGAGAGACATAATCTTTCCTGCGTGTCCTGGGTCTCTCCCAGGGTCTCCTCCAGCAGGGACATGCCCAAAACACCTCACCAGGGAGGCGTCCGGGAGGCATCCTAACCAGATGCCCGAGCCACCTCGTCTGCCTCCTCTGGATGTGAAGGAACAGCGGTTCTACTCTAAGTCCCTCCCGGAGAGCAGAGCTTCTCACATTTTCTCTAAAGGAGACACCGGCCACCCCGTGGAGGAAAATAATTTGGGCTGCCTGTATTTGCAATCTCATTTTTCAGGTCAAGAGGTGCCCAAGTCCGGTCCTTGAGATCTACCATCCTGCAACATTTAGATGCCACCTTTGTCCAACACATCTGAGTCAAATAGCTGATTACCTCTTCTGCATGTCATCCAGCGCTGTAGAGGCATGCTAATGAGTCGTTCATTGGATGTAGCTGTGTTGAACAAGAGTAGGATCTAAAAGTTGATGACTGTGGGCACCCCTGTTTCTACTTCCCACAGCTTGGGTGAGGGTAGGAACATAGAGCGACCAGAAACTGAGAGCTTTGCCTTCTGGCTCAGCTCCTTCTTGACAACAGACCAGCGCAACATCCATATTACTGCGGATGCTGCACCGTTCTGTCTGTTGATCTCACACTCCATCCTTCCCTCACCCATAAACAAGAACCTGAGAACTCCTGCATTGGGACAGGACCTCATCCCACACCCTTAGATGACCGAACAAACATCAGACCTAATTAGTGGAGCTGAACCACTGCACAAATTTATAATTACCCATTAATATGAGTCAGGTGTGTTGCAGCCAGGAACTATCTGACACTGAGCACTGTGGCTCCCAAAGACCAGAGTTAGCTCTAAAAACTCTCCACTGTATTATATTTTAATAAAACCAAATCTCAAAAATATTCCCTAGCAAAAGCACCAGATACTTCTCCCTAATAAGCATTTGGTAAAAACAACACATGATTTAGGAAATCACCAATCCAACAAATAAGATGCGAAGGTCAGAGATGGATTAGAGAGTTTTCTACTAAACACATTTACTGTAATAAAAAAGCAGCATTTTTCCATTGAAAACATCATTTAAACAAAAACAGCTTGGACAGGATCTTTCAGTAAATGTTATTTAAATGTTTGCATTTAGCCGGGATTTTATCAGTGTGGTCACCTCAAATAAATAGTACATTTCTATGAAAAACAAACCCTAGCATGTGAGATTTAAAGGTTTTTTTAGCTCACTGAGCTGCAAAAATCTACTTAACTGAATCAACAAAGGCTCATACATGGAGAGGACATTCAGATATTAGTGTAGCACAGTGTGACTAAGTCGTTTCTCATGCTTTCTATGACAATAATTTCATTTAACATTGATGCAAACAGCTGCTCATAACACTCTGGAAACTCTTTTGTTGGCAAAACAAAAGATACATTAATTTGTTTAATATTTAGATGAAACATTTAATGCATCATGTTTATTCTGGTGAACGCAAACCTGAAAAACCTTTTTAAAAACATGTTTCTGCGGATCCTTGTTGTTGATCCCTGTAATGCTTCATTTGCAAAATTGTATTCTCTCCTTTTTTTATAACAAGTCTGTTTTTTGTTTGCACTTTTAAACAAGTATTTATCAATCATCACACATATTTATTGTATTAAACTCAGATGTTCCAGTTTGTGGTTTAAGTCTAATCTGAAAAAGGCTTAAATACAAAATATTTAGTTGATCTCACATATTCTGAAGAGAGGGATGACTGTCTTGTGTGATTTTGTAGTGTCCATCGCTAGCATTGCAGAGTGGCTCATCACCGAGGTCCCACAAGGTGGCAAGATCGGCTTTGATCCCTTTCTCTTCTCCCTCAGTGAGTCCGACTTCTCTGCTCCACCTCACATTTTGGTTTAACATCAATAAAGTGCTTGCCCAAGCAGATGGAATATCATTGATGGAGCCATCAGATGCCATGCAGACTGTTTACTCAAGATTGATTCGGTTCAGTGTGCGTTATCTTCTGCTATTTCCCCCATTAGACACACAGGAAAACTACGCCTTAAATCTGGAGTCAAGCAATCACAGCCTCAAGTCCATCACTGTTAACCTGGTCGATCAAGTGTGGAAGCACCGACCCCAGCTCCCTCCTGACAGCCTCATCCGCCTGCCTGATAGAGTCATACGTAGGTTTCCTTTGCCGTGTCTGTGTTTGTGTAGGTGTGTGTTGCACACACATGGCAATCTGCTTGTCTGCCTGTATGGTGCTGTTTATCTGTGTGCTGATAAATACCTGCAAACTGAACAGAGTGCAATAAGCAGCTTTGCAAACACAGCCATAAACAGCCTGGGCAGATTAAACACTAACTTAGGAGGACTGGAGAGGCCTGCAGATGAGGAAGCTGTCTGAATGCCCCTGGGTCTTATTAGTCTTTATGGCTGGAGAGTAGAAAAATGGAACAAATGGAGAGCACCATAAACCTAATGGTCTGTATGTGTACATTTGACTAAAATCTGGAAAAATCATTCTGCGCGAGGCTTTAAGTGAGCCTTGTATACATAAAAGCTGTTTAAAAGTTTAGATATGAATGTTTGATCCTCATTCTCGGCAGGATTTGATGCAGGAAGAGGCAAATTTGATGAAAACATTATAAAAATGACAATGTATTGATATGCTTGTGAATACAGAAGTGAGCATTTCATTTACAAAAATAACCATTAAATAAATTTTTATTTGATACGTTGTCACATAACGCTTATCAATATTTGTATGATGGTCCACTTTTGTTCTAAAGTATTTAAATACTTTTTGAGTTTTTTTTTTCTTTTTTAAGTCTCTTTTTTTAAGGTTTGACAGCAAAATATAAAAATATTTCCCTCAGACGTGGATGAAGAGCTAAAACTAACAGATAACAAACTAACAAAACAAACTAACTTAACAGATAAGAGGTTCATTTTATCAAATTACCTTCATTAAAGAGTATCTGATTCTACCTGTTTTCATCTGTTTGTTAACATATTTGTGCAAACATACTGGGCTAATTTTTGTGAGAATGTCTTGATCCTTTCCTTTTGGGACTAATTTGACAGAAATTTTGGACACAGGGAAGTTTTAAAGGATTTTCACAATACACTTGAAAATGTGCTACTTGGTCAGGGACTGTGCTCTCTGGGTGCCTTTTTTTCAGACAGTAAAGCAGGACGATAAAAGGTTAATAATTATTAGGTCGTTGATAAATAATTACCTCAATGCCACATCTGGTGTAGTCGTTACTGGATGCAAATAACTGTAAAATGTTTCTGTTTGCAGAAAGGTCCTGGCAGATAAAAGTGGAGCACATACGGAGTGTGATGAGGGATGATCCATATGAGCCAACAGCTCTTCTGCTTTCTGCTCTGGATGAAACAGCTTGTAAGTAAATACAGGGGTAATTATTTTATATATAATATAAAAGTAGACTTTATACATCAGTGTGTTTTGAGCAGGTGGTATTCAACCCTTATTTAGCATAAAAGTGCTAAATACAGATTACAAAACTGAAAATGTCCAAAACATGAGTAAAATCTTTGAAAGCCTTAAAGAATATGTGTGGAAAATTGTGAATGTGTGTTAAAATATATTTTTATAGCTTACTCTCACAACATAAAAGTCAACCCCAACAGTAGCTTTTGGTTGTTCACCAGTCAATATACCATTTATTATTTAAACCCTTTAAAAAAAAAGAGCAAGGGAGCATGAAGCTTGGACTCTGGAGTAATGGAAATAGTCTTGTGGTCTGATGAGCCCAGTATTAATGAATCTGTTCGCATTGATGAAGGCACGAAGGAAGTCAGGAGGATCGATCACGTGCAGCTGATGCATTCATAACGCTCTGTTCATGATGGAGGAAGATGAAGTAAATGTGAAACTGCTCACATAAGATGGTTTTTGCTATTGTTCTGGTTGTTTCAGGGCTCTTTAATCTGCGTGGAAACGACATTCCCTACAATCCCTTCTTCTACTCCTACACTCTTCTCACAATGAATGAGATTTGGTCAGTGTCCTTTATGCTTCTTTTGCTTTAGAAATTTTATTATAATACATGGATTCATTTCAAATATCTCTACCACCATATTATAAATACACAATCATTTTTTTGTACTTTCTCTAAATTAAAGGCTTTTTGTCCACACTGACCGAGTGACTGAGGATTTGAAGCGATACCTAAACGCCTCCTGTAACGGGCCCATGTGTGTGCAGCTGAAACCCTATGACTCTGTCCTTAAACATCTGAAAACATATGTAGCTCAGCACGGAGTTAAAGTGTGGATTGGTACAGAGTACACAAACTATGCACTTTACGAGATCATCACACCACCGGTATGAAATTACGTTTATTTGCTCTGTGGAATCACAAATGACCAATACCACTATCATTTACATCTATATATTTGTGTTATTAGTATTTATGAATGATGAATACTTTTGTCTGTTGTAGGACAAACTAATGACCACATCTTACTCTCCTGTGTTGACGACTAAAGCTGTAAAAGACGAGACCGAGCAGCAAATTCTGAGAGATGCCCATGTATGTCCTCCACACAAACACAAGTTACACTGAATCCACCAACAGCCTGAACATGAGTGTGATGACCGATGTCACTGCGGCTCTTTGCAGGTTAGGGATGCAGTTGCTGTGATCCAGCTGTTGATGTGGCTGGAAAAGGTTGTTCCAGAGGGGAAGGAGACTGAGCGAAGTGCTGCAGAATATGTCAATAAGTGTCGAAGGTGAGTAGAAGATAATATACATACATGAGGGTGGTGAGGAACTGGCATGCAGTACTTCATAATCGGGTGTTACATTGAATGCATGTGCATTATTACAGCAAACAGAGAGATAGCAGAGGCCCAAGTTTTGAAACAATCTCTGCAAGTGGACCCAATGCTGCTCTTGCTCATTACAGGTAAGATTAGTTTATGTTCTTTATCCTCTTAAGGACACAGTAGTTTTCATTTAGACCATACGGTACATGTTACATATACACATTATAACTTATATAAAAACATTTGGGAATTTTTGTCATATTTGACTTTTCCTTAACAGTATGTGTATGTTAAAAATAACTTTAATAGCTATAAAACAGCTGGATGGAGATGGAAAGTGTGCTTATAAGATAGCTTAAGTAAAGCATAGTTAGTACACAAGAAGTTTCACTTTATGACATTATAATACAGCGACATTTTGGAAATATATAAACAGCTATAGGAGTACAATTAGTCTATCTGACAAAGTTATTTTGCTGATTAAAATAAATTAGTTTTAGATTATAGGTTTGATGGTGATAACAGTACTCTGACACGTGTAAGCTAACCTAAATATACCTAAGTACAAGACAGAAAGATAGTTTGGATTACTCAGTCATTTCACCGCCTATATTTGATTATTACAATCTAATTCACACTGTGCTTTTGAGTACTTACACTAGTTGTGCCATTTTTGATGGTTTGGTGAAAGAAAGATCCAGACCTTTTTTAAAAAAATTGTTTAATTTGGATCCCCATTAGTTGCAACCTGGGTTGCAACTAGTCTTCATGGGGTTCATCAAAAAAATAAAATACTACTTTATTTTATTCACATACAAAAAGTACTTAAAATTCATACTAGAAGTATTTTACAATTAATCGTACACACAATTACTTAAAACAATTATAAAACAATATAAATCCCATCATATACCTATACATTAAAATAATTAAAAACTGAACAGAATCAGTCTATGATAAGCCACATTTAGCGCTATGTTACCTTTAACTTTTTTGCTGGAAAAGCTAAATATTAAGTAAAATGTCGGTATCTTTTTTTTTGTGATGGCCTCTAGTAAAAAAGCTTAAATCAATATTTAAATAATAGTGTTTGTACTTGAACCCTGGTTTATCTGCTTCCTGCTTCCTGAGCTGCTCTTTTAGCTCAGTTCAATCCTTATCTTACTGAAACACCTCACACTTTTTAGTTTTTTTAAAACACTGTATTCTATAAGGGACTCTTGAAGAAATGATCAGCACTGATGTAATTTTAGTTTTTGATGAAGAGTACTACTATATTCATTTAGTTTCAGCACCTCTATTATTTCCTGTTCTGTGTTGCAGCCCGACAGAGGAAACCAACAGGAGGCTGACCGTTGATGAGATGTACCTGGTCGACTCCGGTGGTCAGTATCTGTGAGTGAAAATGCTCTGTCCTCGTACGCTCTGCCAGTTTTGCCTCATGCACATGTGGAGTGAGTCTGTTTCTCATTGCTGTCAGGGACGGGACCACTGACATAACACGGACAGTTCACTGGGGAACACCAACAGAAATGCAAAAAGTAAAGCTGATATTAAATGAGAAATTACCATTACTGAATTATAAATGAATAAAAGTATTTCATTTTCTTATGCTTCACAGGAAGCCTTCACTCGAGTTCTGATGGGAAACATTGAAATCTCTCAAACCATTTTTCCATCTGGGACAAGAGGTAAATGTGTCTTTGTTAAAAACTTTTTTGTTTCACCACTAGAGAGCTCTCTTCCTCCACAACATTTTCTGATGATGCATTTGCAGAAGGATGTTTGAGTGAATGGTGTTTATCTACAGGTGTAAACATGGAGATGCTTGGGCGCCGGGCACTGTGGGAAGTTGGACTTAACTATGGACACGGCACAGGTCACGGTGTTGGGAACTACTTTGGAGTTCATGAATGTATGAACTTCTTTTATTTATTTACATTTTAAGAAAATAGGCCCTTCACAAGCAGATTATAGCTTTCAGTTGTATCTTTTAGCATTTTAACACATGTCATTTTGCAATACAACCCAGCTGTGATGTGGTTACTTCACTAAAAGCTGACAAAAAGCAGAAGAGAATGAACCACATGATGATTAAAAAGAGTTCAATGTGGAAACTGTGATCATAAACAAACATTATTCACCTTTTGTACTCCCTGCAGAATGCATTCTTCACTTGAACCCAATTTTAACCTTTTATCTTATTATTGTTGAATTATTGACCCCAATATAACTCTAAGAATCTATAAATAAGTATGTGTTTACAGTTGCATAACTTTCTAAGTTTATCCATTAATAATATTTATCAAATATAATATAAAAAAATATTAATCAAACGCATTTTACCACTTTTTATACACAAGCGTGCAGAAAACCACCATTAATCTGATAAATTTGACTCCTGATATAAATACTTTGGTCCTTTCTCAAAGTGTGGTCCCCGGACCGGTCCGCGAGCGCCCCCTGGTGCTCCACAAGGTGAACAACATGACAATCCTAAATTGATTTGAATTAACTGGAAATGTTGTCACACTAAGTTTTGCGACTCCAAACCCAAATAACTACAAAACATTGACTAAGGACATGGTCACTTAAAAGAAAAAAAATTAAATATCTTATATATTTTACAATAAAAATATAGTAATAGCAGCATTCTATTGTTGTAAACTTGTGAATATTTTATATTGGCATATTGATCTTGGGCTGTTTAGAGTTAGGTGGTCTGTCAGTTTTTGTTGTAAAGGCTAAATTGACTGAAAATGTTTGAGAAACACTGTTATTGTCATGTTCACACACAAAACACACACTCTAAGGCTGTGTCCGAATGTGCACCCTAATCCCTACATAGGGCCCTATATAGTGGACACGCCATTTTGTAGGGGTGCCCGAACGTACTTTCAGAAAAAAGTAGTGCCCTCAAAATTACCCACAATGCACCTTGAAAAGTAGTGAGCTTCCATGG
>JBAMIG010000007.1:13214686-13236237 GCA_037177335.1 Kiunga ballochi
GCATCCTGTGACTCCTGAGTCTCTGCTTGTTACATGTTGTATAGCTGTAATTTTTGACAAACTGGAAACTTTTACAGTGTCTCATTGCCTTCCAACGACTGGTTTTCTCTCTCCAGCTCCAATGGTTGAATAAATACTACAACACAATCCGGCAGCTGGTGGGTCCAGAGCTGGACAAACAGGGTCTTGGTGAGGAGAAGGACTGGATGCTCAGAAACACAGAACCCTTTGCTGAACCTGGATCCTCCGCCTCTGTGTGTTCTTCCCCACTGACCCTCATTATTCTGGCCGTTGCGCTGCTCCACAACATCCTCTGAGTGTCTACATCTCTAGTTGCACTTCACTGTAGACACATTGAATGTCTGCCTATGCAGTCTCTATAAGCAGCTATTCCAGGTTGAGAGTTGCACAGCAATTTAGCATTGTTTGTTTGTTAATCGTAAGATATGTTATAATTTAAATACTTGGTTGAATCTTGTGCCGTTTAAAGTTTAACATTTATTTGTGATGTTCGGATGTTGTAGGTTGAGTTTGTGAAATTGGACATTTCTATAAATAACTGATATAATTTCTATTTTATTAAAGTAACACTTTAAAACAATGCAGTGGGCTGATCTATGCGGTGGACTTTTTTTTTTTTAAAAAAAAAAAAGGAGGAATAACATGACAAAAACAGTCAAAACTGATTATATTGTTTTGGGGTTTTTTGTTTCTTTTTTTTTATGTGTTTTTTTGTTTGTTTGTTTTTTTTTTATTATTATGTAACTACTTGAACAAACAGTAACTAGTAACACAAAATTAGCATCAATACTGGTTTCATTGAGGCCATTTTGTATAAGTATATTCTCTATATTGATCAGTGATTGATGTTACTTGATCCAGTATCAGCTTGCATCTGTTATGGTTTTGACTGTAGTACAGAATAATTCTGCACTGGGATGCCCCTTGAATCCACCAGTTGAGATGTTTGGAGAGAAGAAAATAGGCTAAGCTGAAATCCATGTTATTGGGACCTTCTCGCTCCCCACCAGTCCACATCCCTTTCTGAACACTAATGGCACACATTAGGAGACAGCCTGAGCCTGAAGGAGCAGGTCACCATTTGATCCAGCAGTTAAGAGTGCAAACCAACACTGCCCCCAGTATACCACACTCCATAAAAATCTAAATAATTTTCCATAGTAAATGAAGAAACCTAAATATATTACATGGAGGTGACTGTGTGGATATGACATTTGAATCTGTGTTGTGCCCAGGCCTCCTCCCACTCCCCAAAGACGTGCACGTTAGACTGGTTTGGTCCTAATTCTTGCAAATAGATGGGTGACCTGTTAAGGGCGTACCTGCCTCTTGCCTGCTAATTTAACTAATGAATGTAGGAGTAAGTGTACGGTTGACGTTCTCTGTGCAGGTTTTTGATTGGTTAGGGATCGCTCCAGGCTTTAACGTGACATCACGTTAAACACAGAAAACAAAATTGTTTTTTAAAAAACTGAGCAAAACTACTATAAGCTTTTGTACAACACCATAGGTTGGTGCTTTCTTGTTACTTAGCAACAGCAAGATCATGTCAGCTGTTTGAATGTTTATTTTACATAGATTAGGGAAAGGTCTTCCAAGTAAGTTAAGACATTTTTATTTTTGTCTCACAATAAATCCCAGAAACCGCAGAAGGCAACCAGCTGCCCTCTGCAAACAGCAACTCTGACGGGACACGCATCTTACTGAAATAGAAAAAAATATTATCATCATATTATTATCATCTTATCACATTTTTAATCACGCTAATAGTAAATATTATCCCATTGCATTGTATACAATTTTAGCATCACTAATCTTGCTAATAAAAAAGGATTAAAAAGACCCATTTCTCTTTCCATCTTCAATAGAATTCTACTTTAATGGTACTAAAATAAACCTCTTTGTTAACAGAGACATTAAGAAATGCATGGCATTTCATATAAATTCAGGGATGTGGGTTACTGAAGGACATCCCAGCAGGTGAGATGTGAGGCAGAACTTAAACCGTTCACCAGGACAACACACAGAGAGATGCTCCACCAATGTGATTATTAAATTTTCCAGCTACTCTTTGGGTTTTGGCATTTGATGAAAGTGCATTTAAAAAAATGTTTAACACATTTATTTTTGTTCTTGACAAAACAAGGAACTAACATATTTAACAAAGCTCTCTGCTTCTAACATGACTGCATCAACTCTTTATATCATATAACTGGATTCCTCTTTCACCGGTATGAACACCAATGTCTGCGTGTGACTGGTTACCTGGTAACTATCCTCTTAGGGCATCTTGAAGGTATAAATGTGCAGCCAGCACACCACACTGCATGTGTATGAACTATCCAACCACATGAATTGCTAAATACACGAGGAAGAATCCTGCAGCTTTCAGCAAAGGCGTGCTCTGTGGTTTTCAGGGTAAACTAAAGAAAGAGGAAGTCTGAGAATGAGATCATTGTTTTCTGTAAGCAAAGAGCTCTTCTACTTTTCTAATACAGTAGGTCTAGCCTACTTCCAGTCCTTATGCAGCTGTAGTTAAACTATAAAACACTTGACAGAGATGAAGCCCAAAAAAAGGATTTTCTATCTTAATGCACCATTTCACAGATTTCATGCAGCAGTTTACTAAGCTTGAGCCTTATCAGAAAGGTAGCACACTGATTGTAACCTGGCTGATTACATACTTTTAAGATTTATTGATCACAATTATACATTTAGAAATAAAATGAAGAAATCAGAAGTGCAAAGTTAGATTGATTTATCTTCATGCTGTTATGACAGTAGGATCCAGATTAAGTTTACTTTGCATTTCTGAGCCTGCTCACTCTTCAGATTGTTCAGATCAGCTGTTGCTTGTTAGTTTTGTCCCTTTAAGATCTGCAAACGGATCTGTCTCTTACCAACCTTTAGCTGAGCGACAGGAAACTAAAATAGGGCATCGTCTTCATCATGTGGTTTTTACCCCACCAAAATAACTAGCTAAACTTGCTTGCATCGTACTTCCTTCTCTGCACTTACTGTCCGTGTGTTTGTCTTATTGTCCTGCAGTCTGAGTGTACATACAAAATCACACACATTTCAGAGTCCCTAAAGTTGTTCTGTTTAGACAGGGTTACATGCATCAGCTTGTGTCTGGCTAATTGCCAGATAAATCTCCCTGGAAGCATCACTCAGATTGTCATTTACTGTAGCTGTGGCAGGCTGCAGCTGCAAGGCTGTTAATGAGTTTCTAAATATGTCATCTTAAGTTGTCTTTCACTTTCACACCTCATATATGCTCGCTAAGATCACTGCAGAGAAAACTAAATACTGAGTCCTGTTAATCACAGGAACATTTTCAGGCTACATTTGTTGGATATATTTAGTTAGCTAAATAATTGTTAAATGACTTTCATAGTGCCTTGACAACAGTGGGGCATCTGTAATGGAGGATGCTGCATAGGCTGTATGGTTATCCATATATCATGTGAGTTTGTGTTATCAAGTTATAAGAGTGTCTAACACTTTCTACTTGTCACTACTAAAAGTCAAAACTAAGCTTCAGTGATGTTTTGTTTTGACATAATACCAAGCAATTGGCATACTATATGCAAGAAACACAGCAGCCTCACTGTGGTCCTCAACAAGGTTTGCCTCATCAGTTTCAGTACGGTCATGTGACTTCCTGGCTGTTGCACTTCATTCGGCTGCACAGGAGTGCACCTCAGCCCTCTTCCTTCTCTTCATCTGCTACTCGCCGTAGCTGCCGGCTGATAGATATCCTCGCTGATTTAAAAGCAGTACAACTTTCTCACCCCTTTTTCTGAAGAGAAATCACAGGATTAGGGAAGATGCTGAGGCGAAGGCCTTCCAACGCCTCAGAGAAAGAGCAAGCACAGAAGAAGAAGGTGAGTTTTTGTTTTGTTTTTGTAGTGGAGGGAAGAATCTGTTTACTGTTCACAAACCGGAGCTTTTATTTGAGCTTTTGTTAAACCTTATGACACACTTGTGAAAAAACACTCATCTGTCTGTTTTTGCACATATGATCTGCACAGGATGTCAGTTTAAGTTAGTGCAGAGCTCTGTGGTGGCACTGCACAAACCCACACACAGTAACACACACATTCGCACAAATTAACTAAAAGAAACATTTTATCTAATGAGGGACATTTTTAAGTTGTCTAACTCAACCTCCTGCAACTTGTGCTTTGCAAGTTCCTCTATTCGGCCGGGTGATTCATCGCTGCATTTTGAGTCACATTAGACTCTGTGGCTTTTGCTGCCTTTGTCTTTAGCTGCAACCGAGCAAGCCTCCTACACTCAACACCAGTGCCCTTATTTTCCATCCAGGTTTCTCCTCCTGTGGTCTTATTCTCGCTTTGTCATTACACTTCTTACTGCTCTTTATTCTCTGCAAACTCCTCCTAACACTTGAGTCTCAGATGCAGAAATAGCCGCTGGAGGATCACGGGTGTCGCTGCAGCAGTTATCAGAGAATTCATTTTGCTGACATTTAGCTACAAAACATTAAAGGTCACTTGTTTTTCTGAGTGCACTGGTGGCTTTACGTTTCCAGGTATAAAGCAAACCAACAGACACTCACTGAACGTCTGTAACGATTAGCTGCAAGCAGTTTCTGAAGCTTTGGCGCTTTCCTGCAGTTTCCACAGAGAGAAAGATGAGCCTGATATGATTATGTGGTGTGATGTGGTTAAATGGAAAATTTGACAGAATTTCCATCACAAAAAAAACTAAATTGTATGTGATAAAAAATTATGGAAAGAAGTGAAAAATACAAGTTTTATAGCTAAAGGAAAAAATAATCTGTGTTATTGAATTGTAGTTGAGCTAAAAAGAAGTATATATAACCTACTGTCGATGTTTTTGTGCTTTTACCTTAATTACAAGAATCTTTATGTTTGTCTTCATATTTTAAACAGCACATTTTGGAAGCATTACACAATTATTTCTTGTTTGATGAGAAAAGTAATTAAAATTTACTTTAAAAAGTGCTTTTTAATGTGTTATTTTTAATGTTTAGACCAAATATATCTACCCATCTCAATTCTGTAACAGAGTTCAGTGTAAATGCTGAATTCTTAGAGGTTTAAAAGTCAGTCCATTAAATGCAACTTGTTTACTTTGGAGACTCATATACATCAACACACATCCGCATCCTGCTGAGCCGCTGCATTTATACTGTATGATTCACAGCAAATAGACATGATCAGTTGTTTTTTCTGAGAGGTACCCAGCGAGTACATACATTTCAAGAGATAAGGACATATCGTGTGTCCTCAGCTTAACTGTGATATTGGACCAAAAATCACCAAGTAACTGACTGATCTGTTTCTTGTTGAGGTGATGCCTTTTTGTTCACAGTGCTCCGCTTAGCTTTTCTCACCAAGTTGATGTGTTTGCAGCTCACGTTGCAGAGGTCCAGCAGCTTCAAGGACTTCATGAAGCCAAAACCCACCTCACCTGTTGTGTCAGAAAAGGAGTTGACGTTAGAGGAGAATGTAAGTTTGTCCTCTCAGTCAAACACAAAACATTCGGTCATGCAAAAAAACACTTTGGAGAAGTGGAAATAGATGCTTCGTGTAGTCTGTCTGTAAAGTTCCTACATAATAGTAACTACTGATATTTTAACAACACGTTCCTCATTTTGTCCAGCCTCTGAAATGATGCTGCATCCAAAATGAGGCCAAAGACAAGCTCTGAATAAGTGTAGCTGTTGCAGAAGTGCCCGACTCATGCTTCCTGATTTAACATGTTAGCATATGTCAACTTTACAGTATTCACAGAGCATTATGATCACTTCCCAGAAACGCTCAGCAAACTGAGTGGAAGTTGAAGGACAAGCGAGTGTAGAAGCACAGAGAAAGAGAGGAAGTAAGAACGAGAAGCAGTGCACAAAGAGCAAATGACAGCAGCATGCAGACAGGATGTCTTATGGTGAGAGCTAGTCAGGCAGAGAGCCTCTGTATTTAACAGAGTCTGACAGGCCTTCCCAGGAGAAAACATGCTTTTGAGATTCAAATTTATCTAAATTAAATACTAAAGATTAGCTTGTAAAATATAAAAATTAAACATTTATTTTACGTCTGTCAATGTAAGCAGCTTCCTATTGCAGTTTTGTTGCTGATAAACAACTGCCTTTCCTCATTTCAGAGCTTAATGAAGAAAAGTTTAAAGTCAGGCTGTACATCAGCTCAGAGTGGTTGCAGATGGAGTTTTATAACCATGCTTTCAAACCCCCGGCCACATTAGAGTGCAGGTGTGGGTGTGTGACTTTGTAACTATACTATCTATGTATGTAAACCACATTACCACAAAGCCCATGCTTTTGTTTGTGTTTTAGTTTATGACAAGTATTGATTAACACTTTAATGACTTGTTCGTTACTGCTACTTGAAGTTACTCTGAGAAGTATTTCTGTTAATGTTACATTTAAAACAGAAATACATTCAAGTGTCGCTTTCTTGTCTTCACACATCGTGATGTGTATGAAAAAGCGTACAAGTTAGCTGGTGGCTTTCTGTCTCACGTCAGGAGGCAGATGGTGTGGCAGCAGAAGAAGTGGTGAAAAGTGGCAGCAAACTGGGAAAGAAATGGCGCAATGTCATCTCCCGAACAATGACCCGCAAAACATCCAAGATGGTCCAGAAGGCGCTTGCTGAAGAGGGGGTGAGTTTCATATTATTTGCCACAAAATAATACACAAGTGTGTTTGAAAAGTAATTATCAATACATGTATTACCTTAAATTATCATTAATGTTACAAATATACATGAAGGCTTCTGAAAAGTGATCCTACTCCTTCTCTTCATTAAACCTTGTGTATGTCTCCCCCTAGTGGACAAACGTTGCACTTCAAAATATATTTTTTAAAAAACGTCTCAATTTGATTTGTAGTGATTGACAGATTACCCAGTCGATGGGCAGCTTGTAGGAAAATGCATTTTCATTTCATTTAATGCATAGGAAATATTAGACATATTTAATATCTAACATTTGATTTGTCTGATCGCAGAAATCAGTTTAAATTATCATTAAATGACCTCAAGTTCACTCTGACATTATTACCATTAACACTTTCACTGTTGTCCTCTGTATCTCCAGGGGGAGAGTGGTGAGGAACTGTCCCCTGTGTCCTCTGACTTTCTTCCAGATCTGTGTGCAGGACAGAGGACATCTGTGTGCTCTACAGGTTCAGAGGATACAACTCCCAGTCCTATCAGCCGCCAGCTCTCTGGCAGTAAGTCTGCATGTCACATTATTATCTCAGATATGGGTCTGGGAGTTTAAAAATATTTTTCCTCGTTAGAATAGACAGAAACGTGCATGTTGGACAAAAAAAAAAAAAAAACAACCCTCAGACTAAATCCTGTCTGACTTGTTTTCCCATCACTTTTTAACACCTGCAGACAGATAGCAAAAAACAGAACTTGCAGTTTGAGGTGTGGTGAAATAACCACAGAGCATCAGCAATGATTTCCAATTTAACTTTTAAACTGTTCAAGAGGGGAAAAGGAAATGGAATAAGCTTTAACATCTTTTTTATTTGTTAATCTGAAACTTGTTATACGAGAAGCATAAAGTTTGTTCTTGCTCTTGAGGCAGCAAAAATAAATAAAAAGGTTTTTGTGGTCTGGTCCATTTATTCTCCACGAGAAACTGCATGGCTGGTCCGTGTGTGAAATAAGAAATGAGAAATGACCCGCTTATTCATTAAACAGCAAGATAAATAGTGGAGTTGTGCACGTCGATGTATCTTTAAATGCCATATGCCAACATTTTCTTATTTTCTCACCACCTCAATGAGCTGTATTCAGCGCGTCCGCGCGAACAAAATGACATCATTTGCATCTGTCAGGGCGAAAAAACTTCTCGCTAAGAATGCAACAGGTTTTAAGTCTATCTTTGTTAAAAATGTTAAATGTTAAAAAAACACAATTTGCCAAAGTCCTGTTTAGAAATAGGGGAGCTTAAAGCTTGTTAAGTATATCCAGTTTAAACAACTATGAATGATTTTGAAGTGAAGCACCAAACAGATGACTAAATAAATCTGTTCATGGTGTTCAGCATTTAAATGAGTTAAAGCTCAGATAAATACTGACATGACCCATATGGGGGCATTTACTGTGGTAAACCTGCCATGTGTGTTTTGTGGGATTAATCTAAATTTGAGATTAATCTAATCTGAACTTCTTTTTTTTCTGTACTCCTCAGGCAGCGACAGACAAAGCTTGGACAGCGGTTACTGCCAGAGGGACAGCATGAGACTTGAGGACAATGGCGTTTCTTACAGTGGACCATTCTGTGGTCGTGCTTTGGTCCACACTGACTTCACTCCAAGCCCCTATGACGTGGAGTCACTGAAACTGCAAGTGAGTCTCAGGGGAAGTCTTCCTCGCTGATTTGGCTATTGGCCTTGTCTGCTGTCTCGTTGCGTTGTCCCCCAGGGAGCTTGTTAACTGTGTGAAACCAGAGAGATTCTTCTGATTACCGTCTTTGCAGACATCAGTGAGAACCATTGCTGACTGCAAATTCTAAATAGGACTGCAAAACAAATTATGTGAAAGGGAATTAAAATATAAATCAATTCACATTTTAAAGCTGTAGGTTGGTTTGCAGTAATAGTTACATACAACTCCATAGAAGTAACTTTTATTTAGAGGACCTTTAATGATTCATTAATAAGCACTTGGATGATTTAAACTGTTTGAGGGGGCTAAGAAAATACTCCCAGTGATGTCAAACTCCAGTCCTTGAGTGCCAGTATCCAGCAGGTTTTTGTTGTCTCCATGCACCAACATAGCCAATTAAAATGAAGGAATAGGTTGACAAGAACCTGTTGGATCCATTTAATTTGCATCAGGTGTGTTAGAGCAGGGAAACGGCAAAACCTGCTGGATACCAGCCCTTTTGGACCGGAGTTTGACACATGTGCTATGAAAGGAATGTAAAGAAGCTACCCGAAGCAGTGAAAAAGCTGCTTTTTAAAAATAAATCATCCTTTTTTTAAATGAATGCATAAAGTAAACAGCATATTGCATACAGCAATTTCCCTTCCTGGCCTAACACACACCCATGCACACATAATTTTGTCTCCTAGATAGTATCATTATTATAGCCAGGAAAAGGTGGGAGTGTCTTCATGCAGCGTTTGCATAACTACAGACGCTGCACCGGTGAATTTTGTTTTCTTTCATTTCCTGTCTGTCAACAATGACCTTACCATCATTTTCATCTTTGTCTGTTCTACAGAAAGGGGACATCATCCACATAATCGACAAGCCCCCGGTGGGTACTTGGACAGGCAAACTCAACAACAAGGTGGGCTCCTTCAAGTTCATCTATGTCAACCTCCTCCCTGATGAGAGTCCTCCAACCAGAAGGAGACGCTGCAACAGCAAGAACCACCGAGACAAATCCAAGCCCAAAACCTTGGAGGAAGTCCTAGACAGCATAGGCCTGACGGTAAGATAAACAGGGACCCCTGCAGGGGTCACAACTGTCCAGAAACTAATGTCAGACTGGTGACACATGCACTCTCTTTCAGGAGCTGAGTCCATTGCTGTCCATGCACGGTTTCCAGAACCTGGAGGACTTTGCAGGATTAAAGGAATCTCACCTAAATGAGCTGAACATCACAGACCCAGAGCAACGCTTCAAGATCTTGAATGCAACTGAGCTCCTCAGAGACTGTAAGTTTCCTCACTGCGATGATGAAACACCCACATACCCCTGCTCTTTAACAGCCTGAATTGGAAATTAAACTCTTATCCGTAGATCACATTGGATCATAAGATTATATCACAGAGTGGAAAAAATAAGCATTCTTCTAGTATCAGTCAATTTTTACTGTTCAAGGAATCATTTAAGACAGAAAAAATGTTTATACAGGATGACTCACAAATCTACAGCTCTAATCTATAAGCTCCCTGTTTAACACCAAGTTCATCGCTTTTACTGATGGATACTGCCACAGTAACAAAAAAACAATGCTAAAAAAATATGTGTAAAACAGATGGTTTTATCCCTAAATGCTCTGTATCAAAAAGCAAATGTTTTTGTCTCGTGCAGCTGAGGAAGAGTCCGAGGCAGAGGAGGAAGCAGAAAAGGAGAAATCTAGGGAGAACTCCAAGGAGCCAAGAGACTCTGGCTGCTTTGAGAGTTCAGACAACCTGGAGAATGGGCGGGAAGAGCTGAAGATGGAGGAAAAGATGAGCCAGGAAAGTGAGGAACAAGAGCAGGAGTCAGTGGAGGTACAGTCAGAGCAGTTGGAGGCTGTACAGGAGCAGCTACAGGAGCTGACAGTGAACAAAGGACCATAAGATGTGATGGAGAAATAGTCTTCCTCCTTGATTTTTTCCGTTTGGAGTTCTTTTTACGAGACAGTGGAGAGTTTAAACTAGATCATTGAAGAAGTATACTTCTATGTCACATTTCAACGGTTTGTTTGCACCGTTGAGCAAGCAGCACAACTGGTTACAAGCAGACAGCAATCCTCTGAAATAAGATGTTTTCTTCAATATGATAGTGGGATTTTCTGTAAGTTGTCGTGTGAAATGTGTGATTGTAGTCCTTTGAAAGAGGGTTTTTCCTCAGTGTCCTTGTATTTTTATGACATCTTGTATACTAATGCTGAGCATAAGAATGTAAAATATTTTCATGTTTGTCTTATGCAGTCATATTTCACTGATGTGTGCTACTTAACAGGTGCTGTAAATACAATTTAAATAAAAATAATTACGAGTTATATTTGTTGAGCTTTATGTTATTGTGGCTTTATTTTAATCTTGTGTTTGGATCAATTTACCAACAACTGCTTCCATCATATAGAGCTTGTTATCTCTCTGTGGGGCTGCTTCAGCTATCATGACCAGCTTCACAAGTGAGATATCTCCATGACAACATAGAATCAAAATGTAAATGTTGACAAAGACAATACCCATAAAGCAACAGACCTCTGCTTTATGGGTTTATGTGGGTGTATCAGATGCTCCATGTATTGATTACAGTCGTGCTTATTTGGAGCGAGTTCTTATTTCTTCAAGCTTCTACAGTTGGCGCTGCAGCTAATGGCTGCCTCTCCAGTAGCTCTCCCCTTTTTTAGATATGTAAACTTTTTTAAAACCTTTTTTCCTTTCTATTCTTATTGCAAAGTGAGAAGTTGTTTGTGTTTTATACATACACATTCAGTGAACATTTTCACATTTAAGATGCTCAGTTCCTCAGATTTTTTACTTATGAGAGGGACTGTTAGCTCAGCTAACTGAGCTAGCAAAAAACAGACACTCTTTGAAACTCCCTGGAATAAACAGCACATCTATGCACATTCCTAAAATCCTCTCACTGCAAAAAAACCCAAAGAACTTGGCACTTCAGCGTCCACGGGATCTGGATCTTAATCACAAAGTCACGCATGCTCAGTGACGTCTCTGAGGCAAAAACCATAACATAAGACAATGTATAAGACAATGTTGTTTATTTACCACACACATTGATCATGTAAAAAGAAGTGAAGTCAAATGAATGGTATACATATAATCACAGTGCTGATACTAAACAAAGTGAACATAAATAAGCGTTCCATCATACTACTTTGCCTGTATACATGATGCTATGTCATAGATTGATGAAAGCATTCAGATTTGATCACAATTTTAACACAGAAATCATAAATACAAGAGTTCAGCTCGGTCGGCAGAAACTGAGAAGTTCATGTTCGCCGATAAAATGTGCTATAACAACACAAACATCCCACTTGTTGAAGATCCCCATCGTACATTCTTGCTTCTCGGCGACAACAATCTAATGCACAATTTCAACACCAGCCACAGAGAAAGTTAGGTTTAGCTTCAAAACTCCTCTTGGTTTTAATACTTCTTATTGGAAATTTAACTTGTCTCGGGGAGTTTTTTTTAAATGAAATAACACAAAATAATACTATCACACATTTTACGCCTCCCCGCAGAGACGTGTCCATGAGTTGTTTGGCATTGCATGATATTTTAAAGTAAACATTTGCTAAATTTATAGATGTAAACTGAATATTTAAGGGGGGTTGACTGCAAATCACTATTAATCATTCTGCAAACTTCACTTTTCTGAGTGTTGTTTAAAGTGTTGACACTTTTCAAAGAAATTAAAAGATGAATCAATAGTTTATAAAAATCTGTAAAATGTGATTTTTATTCATTTTTTTGTCAGAAAGTTTGAGATAATGGTTTTTTCTTTTAATGTGCTGCAGAAAAACTACAATCCCAGGATGCAGAAATCTGTTGACTTCCATTGATTGCAGCCAAAAAATATACTTCATGGAAAAAAATGAACAAATGTGTCTGCTTTGACCCATTTAATAACCGGAATTGGGCAAATGAGCCTCACACAATAGTACACGAGTCACAAAACTTTGTCTTGCATACAACACAGTCACAAGCACAAACTCTGGCTATCAGCTAACATCATCTAAATACTAAGAATCAGCTGGACTCTTAATTCCCTTTTTGAGGAGCTTCCTCCGTTTAACATTTTCTTTCTTTGACCAAAACATTGAAAACACGTGTAAAAAAGGAGCTTTCTTCTCTGCGATGATGAGCCTGCCACAGTGAGCAACAGTGGAAGCTACCTCTATCATGAGCGTACCGCAGGAGGAACTCAGCACAAACAAAACAGGTTTAATTCACAGATAGCAGGACTCTGAGGAAGATAAAGTCTGCTGCTACTTTCAGAAGGAAGATCCTTAAAAAGTAACCCTGACTGCTCTCTGTTCTTCCATTTTCACTCAGCGCAATATGTTTCAGAACAAAGAAACCTGCTAGAAACAATATATAATTTGATTGGATAATGTTTTAGCTAAATTATTTGCTTTTGAAGCTACTTTTCAGTTTATTCTGCAACATCTTCCCACAAGCTGGAGTGATCATTTTAGTCAAAGAAAGATTATCTCAAATATAATATTTCTATTTAAATCAGGAACTCATTTAATCAATTTTAAATGTACAAATTTGTTGTGTAATGTTACAAATGCGTTTTCTGCTTTTCTTTCCTTTTAAGGGAGACATTTGGATACTTTAGAACATATATTACTACTACTTTTCCTTTTAAAAGTTAAATGAAGAGATCATTACCACTTCTAAATAGGCTACATCAATATTTAGCAGCCCATTAGCTTAGCTTAGCAAAAGTGGGCTGGAAACAAGGAGCAGGGCAGTACCTGTACCTCATTGATTAAAAATGTTTAACTATTTAATGTACAAATAAAAACAAACATTCAAATAGCTTATGTCGCTCTTTCCCCTTGTTTCAGTATTTATCGCTGCTCGCTGTAGTATAATTTCTATGGGCAAATGGTAAATTATTATAATTAATATTATACTTTATTAAGCAAGAAAGTGAATAAAACCATCAAAGGGGTTTATCTGATGTTAGGATAGGCCACGTTAAGGAAAGAAACTCCAGGATTTCCAATTTAACAATACTAGAAATGTAATTTTCTTAGAAAGGTATGCTAAGCTAAACAGCTACTAGCTGTCCCTTCAGATTTATACAGTATATCGATTTAATGCAGAAAACTTGAGTGGTAATGATCTACTCATTAGACTTTAAGCAAGAAAGATGACTATCCTTTTCTAACAATAACATCAAACCACTTCTTTAATCATCTATGGCCTAAAATATTGATATAGCCTAATCATTTCACGTTAATTTCAACACTATTAAGGGGGGCTCTCTCTTTGTTGACCTTTGTTGCTGTAGGTGGTGAAACTGTTTCAGTAAGGCACTGTCAGTATGAGTGTCTTCGTTCATCAGGCCTTTGGTCACATACTAGGGCTCGGAGGTTCAACATCACCCGGGTTTTATCTATGTGCACGTTAGTTTCCTCAGCTTAATATGCCAACCTGGTTTTACACTTTAATTTTATAAAATATAAAGACAGCTGTTGGTCAGAAGGAGATTGCGTAAAATGAATTTTAAAAATGATACATATAAGTGGCAACAGTACTGAATGCAGCAGTATCATAAAACAAGGTAGATGTTGCCTGGAAGGAGCCTGCAGGATTTTTTTCAGCAAAGGATTCTCTTTCTGCCTGGACATTAAGTGTACTCGCAAAGATCATCCACACTGCTCAAAAAGATGCTTGTCCAGCCGCCTTGTGGTTGCATAGGGCATGTAATATATGCACAACATAAGAGGACTGTATAGTTTTACACACCACCAGAAGCAGCATACCTTCTGCTTCTGCCAGAGGAGTATATCTGAATTAGCCTCCACATGAATGTCTTTATACATATTTATAAAGAATGACTGACAATCAGAGCAAGCCCATTATTTTCTTCTTTGTTGTTTTTTGTTTGTTTGTTGTGTTTTTCTTTTTTTCCGCTTTTTCCCTATCGTGTCTTTTCCATGCAGTGTTCAGAAGACAGGAAGCTGCTGATTTTCCATTTAATCCCTCCTCCTCCTCCAGGAGTAAAGCGTCAATCCAGCAGCTCTGCAGTGACTACTGGGAAGAAGAGGGAGGAGGAGGAGCTGCAGCAGACTCTCCACTCCTCTTGGGGAATCAAGTATAAGAGTCATAAAATGAGTGAGTCATCCGCATAGTATTCAGACATCGATTAATAATGTTTCAGTCCATAATCAGGCAAGATGCTGGAGGAGAGGCTCTGAGCCGCCATGCAGCTAATGGATATTGTCCTTGGCAATGGATGTCTCTGCATCGGTCTCGGCTGAAGCAAGGGGCGGCAGCTTTTGAGCCGGAGGATGCTCCACTTTACCAGGAGAGCTCTTCTCTTTGGGGGAGGGGCTCTCCGCTGCTGAGGCAGCAATGCTTGGCTTGTTATCGTCAGGTGTGTGCTCATTGCTGATAAGTGGAGCTTTGGGTTTCTGCAGGAAAGACATTAGAGTCACTGACGATACATTAAAATATATGGAATATTTTATTTGTGCAAAATGTAAAACGTGTATAATGTGAGCTCATCTGTTCAGCAATTAAACAGGATTACTACATTCTTTTTTTCACTATAATATAGGTTTTTTTTTTATAGGTTATTGTTTGATTTGTCTGACCCACTAAAGATCAAATTTGCAGTATCTGGTCCCTGGACTGAAATGGGTTTGACACCCCTGTTAAACAGTACAATCACAATAATTACAGTCAAATATAGTTAAAAATCCAGGCTAATTCTGAAAGCTGCTTCCCGATAAGTAGCAATGAGCTACAGCAAACTCTGTTATCCCTGCTGGTTACAACACAGATGTCCAGCCACTGAACTTGTTACACAGCATTAACAGTTCCAGTGTATCTGGATGCCGGAGTTGTGTCAGCAAGCCTAATGATTGATTAATGAGCAACGTCTTGTTGTTTGTGATAAAAAAAAATGTTTTTTTTAAACTTTGTATCACAGCAGAATACATATTTTATTAGATTTTTACAAAAGACTGCAGTAAATCTTTCCCTGAGCATTACATTTTCACAATCAAAGTTTAGGAAGAAAAGATCTTTTAGGGTTTTTTTTTTTATTGGAAAATAGGACTGGAAAACTATCTCACGACACACCGTATAAAATACTTATCATCTGCATCCTGCTTGTAAACGGTTTGGGTCAAGTGTGTTGCAGCAGGTAAACACTAAAACCAGTAGACCCCTGGTTTATATGCACATTTCCTCATTATGTATAGAAGCATTAGATACAGTCCAATTGTGAAGTTTAGGACTAATGTGAACTTTTAAAATGAGTCACTGCTTGCTGTAACCTTGTATTGGTCGAATCTGTAAGGCTGTTCTTGGTCTATTTCCTCTGTGTTTAAAGATTTACATTTGTTAGTAGTTTATAATCTTCACATTCAGGATTTATTCTTGTCACATGTTCCAGGTTCACACATGGAACTGGGAAAGAGGACAATCGATGAAGTTGCTCCATTTCTTCAGAAAAATTACACAAGTTGATCTCACTCACTGAAACTGAAGCAAATTTATGAAACTTTGGGGAGAACTTTTTAAAATGTGTCTTGTTTTTCTAACTTATTATGCCATTTCCCATGTAATCTTTTAAGAAGTTGTCATTTTCAGGCTTAAGCTGTGTCTACAGTCAGATGTTTTTCCTGGTAGTTAAAGGTAACTCCTGCAGTCAGGAGGAACACATGTAAATGTGGGTTGTGTGCATGAGCTCACTGTGGTTTGTGGCACTGGGTTGTTGAAGGACGAGGGAGCTGCACTGGTCGCAGAAACACACAAATCTTCCTGCATCAGTCCTCTTCTGTCCAAAACACTAGAGGCAAAGATGAGGTGATTAGTTAGTAAAGGTGTTGCTTACCTAACCAAAGCCTAATCTGCCTCAGATCTAAATAAACTTACCTTGGGTATGTGGGCCCACACAGAACCTCACAGCAGTTTTTAATGATGTTCTTGTGGCTGTAAGGGTTCTGGACTCTATTCTTTCCTGACCAGGATCCTTTAATCTGGACATACACAACAGATCACAGCACACATCAGTGGATCAGCAACCATCGCCATAAACACAGTCATTCAGTTTGCTCTCATACAGATTCTCTCTGTGCTTATACCTTATTTAAAAGCGTACTGCCATTTTTAGATGTTACTCCCACTGGCATGGGTTTGACCTACTAAAACATATCTTGTCAGCACTTAATGATTCCTTGTTTATTAGAAATACTGTGTGCCAATGGGTATAAAAGGTTTCCCTCATAATAAAAGTCACAACAGCAGGTACATCATAAACACAAAACATTTAGCTTTTCTTTGAGGTCTGAGTATTTTTTTACAATATCGGTGCAACAAAATGAATTTGAGTTAAAAAAAATAAGTTAATCTGCAACAGCAGGAAGTAAAAGCTGATTTAGTACCTGGTTAGGGTTACAAATATCCTGTTAGTAAGTTGCAACAACTCCAGACATCCTGCAGATATCACATTATTTAGCTATAAAATTGATTTACAACCCATGATGATGCAACAATACAAATACAGAGGCAAAGCAGGATTTATTCAGGAGGTGTATTAAACATGCTGGATCATGACATGCTAGTTAGTTAAATTGTTGTTTACATTACAAAAACCAGGATACTGAGTAAAAAATAGGGTTAAAATCCATCTGCGTCACTATTATGACTCGTAGGTTTTCCTTGCACAGGACTGTGAACTGACTGACCCACCTGCAGCCTAGAAAAAGCTTTGGCTCTTGTATATGTAGGTCATCAGCCAGCACAAGGCGCCTTACTGCTGCATGCTTCTGTGCATCTGCAGGTCTGTGTGTGTGTGCAACACAGATGACTGAGCATGTGTCATCTATGGGAGATCAGAGCTGCTATAACACTCAAGGTGCCTTCCCTTTCTGTTCATCTTTCCTCCTATGTGTATACCCTCCTCTTCCTCCTCTGGGCCACAACAGTAGTTCTGGCTCTGTTACCAGCTCCTGCAGGTATTGATGCATCTATTATTAGGCCAATCACAGGCAATAAAACAGCCAGGCTGACAGCAATTGTTTTAACACCTGGAGCAACATTACACTATAGGTGCATGCTGCAAATCTTCATTACTGATTAAATAAAAGGAAAAATAGGCCAGTCATCCCAGTGATAAGAACAGGGGGAATTATAAATTAATCATTGCAACAAAGTAGAAGTGTGCTCTTTTGCTTTCAGGCATAAGGAAGATCCAACAGCCACCACCGTCATCATCACTGCTGCTTTTCATCAGACCTTACGGAGTCTGATCTAGAAAATAAAATGCATGAATGATGTATGTATCTGAGATTACACATCACCCCTTCCATGATGCATTCCTCCCCCTGCATCACTTATCATCTGTCTCACATCAGCCTAGATCAGATTGTGGCCCAGTACAGTGAAAGCAACCTCAGAAGCATTTTCTAAATGTAGCCAACAACTCTTAAGTTTTTTTACATTTGAGTAGTTTTAGCAGAAAATGTGTCATATGGTTGAAAACTAAACGAGAAAAGTATGTTTTCTATAACTGCAGTTTTTCCAGCCGAGTTTTATGTTTGCTTTCTCTTTGGTTTGCAATTTAACAACCTTGTTTAACAAGCTACATTTTACCAGCCCTCTATCATTCAGTGCTGAGCGAGGCGGTGCAGTTGTCACGGTAACAACACTCACAAAAATTGCTGTGTTAACACCTTACAAATGAATATTTGTCCTTCAAGCAAGCATGAAACCAGCCTTACAGTATTTACAGACATAAACTTTATCTTTATAATTTGACTATCTACTTCCAGATAAATGTAACAGCAGCTTTCAGCTTGAACACACGTATTAGTCTTCATCCTAATTTTAATATGCGAGGATAAAATATTTAACCTGTTTATTTCAGTCAGTTATTTGTAAGGTTGGAGTTTCAATTTATCTTTAGGGTCTGTGTGAGACAGTTTTTATTCCCTTCTTGAGTTTAATCTGAAGTAATTCTGGCATCTTACACATCAATTGTACAATCAAGTCACTGTAAATGAAGTTAAGAAACATGCCACTGCTTCCAACAAAAATATTGTTGTTCGCTACTCAGCAAAGCTAATTAGGAAATTTGTCATATGACATATATGTTCCATAAAACAACTCAAAGAAGAATATTTTCATGCTGCAGTCTGAAGCAGAAACCATCAGGTTTGCAAGATTCAGACTCCAGCAGGATGCACTCAAGCGCTCAAAGAATTTGACACACATCTAAACAGGGAAACTGTAGACATAACACAGGAATACAAAGGTTCTCGTGTCGTTACAGGCAGCAAATTATTGTTCACGTCTGAGTGATTTGACTGTCAGTTTTGGAAACAAAGATACCAACCAGGAAAAAAGTCTCTTATAAGTTCTTTTGCTATGCCCGATTAAAGGATTGGTGAACAAAAAATGCATCTTCCTGAGAACAAGCTGCAGAGTCTGAGCTACTTTTAACACATTCATCCCACTTTCTACAATGATGATCAACATCTGAGTAAACACAACACTAGTCGTCCAGGAGTACTTACATCCTCGTTGGTGGTCTGGTTGAGAGAGATCAGGTAGGTGTGGAAGCCGGTTAGTCCCACCACTGACCACTGGGTGAAGAAACACACCAGCACCTCCAGAACAGTGAGCTCCAGTTAAGAAAAGGGCAACAGATGTTTTTCAGCCTGATTCATGGACACTGATTAAACAATGGAAGGGAGGTGATGGAAAAACACATGACGCAGCAAAGCTGGTGTTCAGTCATTCAGCCCAGCTTCTATCTTTTCAGAGGAGCTGTTAGCTGACACTGCCTGTTAAACAGCAGTGGAGAGGTACACAACCACAGATACAAGTAATCTCTTAAGCCTTTTAAAAATGTACTTCAAGTAACTTAACCCAAACTGTGAACAGAGGAACTACTAAACAATAAAAACATGTAGAACAAAAGCATAAATGATACTTTAACGTTAGCTCTTTGAGCTGTTTGATGTAATTAATATTACTAATATAGCATGCTGTAGCTGTAGTGCAATAAGGGGGGAAAAGATAAATGACTTTCCTATTTTGCTTTAACATCATCTGCTTTAGTTGCTTAGCCAAAATCAAGGTATAATTGTCGTTAGCATCTAGCTGCACAGCTAACAAACACTGGGAATGCTATACTGTAAAATAAATTAGTAGTCAAAACAATGCTGACAAGGTAGAAAAATGTCAATATGTGAACAAATTCAGAGACTAAGATTAAATCACAGTGTAAAGTCTCACCAATAAATTTTTTAGATTTTATAAACATAAGGTCAAGAGATCATTCATAATCATACTGGAAGGTTAAATTGTATATGGGTTATATATGATAACGTTTCATGAGAAATCCTACCTAAGCTCTGATAAAATAATAGATCATAGATCGGTGGAGACATGTTTATTCCCCCAGCCATTTAAACAAAGCACATGCAGCTGTAAATAAAAGCTTAAAAGGATATGTTCCAGGAGTTTCCTTCAAAGTGTTCAAAAAGCCTTTATCGACTGAACCTATAAGCAGAAAAATACACATGTTTAAAAGAAGAGATTTACAAGAAATTATTCTCTTACTTAAGTGACAATGAATAAAACCAGTAAAACCAGGAAGCCAGTGGGTGTGGTGAAACATAATCATAACAGGCGGCCGTTCAAGCCTGGTCAGTTTCAGCCTCTGTGCGTAAATCTACATTCTGAGCTGACTAGAAGATGTTAAGCATGTGATGCAGGTTCTCCATCCTGCTTTGCCACATTTTTCTAGTTAATGTGTTACAAGCACCAGGATACTCACGCATAACCACGTGGACGATGTCAAAAGCGAAGATGTAAATGGTCAAAAGGGAGAGGGACAGGGTGAACAGGTAAAAGTATCTGTAGTTTCTCTTCCCCACACAGTTGCCAACCCATGGACAGTGGTGATCAAAGCGATCTAAGAATAAGAAAAATAGTGATTCATGATTATCTAACCAAGACAGTTTTAGAAACAAAAGTGTTCAAAATACACCAGTTTTAGCCAAAGTCATCAGCTTGTGTGAAATCAGTCTAAATATAGCGAATGCTTCCTCTTTACTTCTGCTCCTCTAACATTTGGAGGCGAGCCAGATGAAAGCAGGGCAGGGCTGAACACACAGAAGAGGCAAACATCACTGCACACTTTTCTCTGCAGCATACACTCCCCAGATAAGGTTTCACAATAACACACAGTAAACATCGTGACAGAAACACGAGCAGCGAGGGAGTTTGTAAACACACTGATAAAATGAACGGATCTTGTTTTTATTTTTGCTGAGGCGCACAGAGGTATTTGCACATATGCTGTATCAAGTCTCATATTCACCACTGATGGTGGAGAAGCTGACTAAATTTGGCATCAGCTTTTATGGTTTTTAAAGCTTAAAAAATGTAGCAAGCCTCAAAATGTATACCATGTGTCTTCTATCTCAGTTGATACCTGAGCTTCCATTGATTACATACCTAAGTGTCCTTGGGGATGACACTGAAACCTGCATTGCCCCCTAGTTTGTCTATTAGGGTATGATGAGTTTGAATGGTTACCATTAAGCTGTCCAATGCATTAGCCTCTAAAAAACTAATGCTGTTATTTGTATATTCCCACTGTATACACAGGCATAGCTTATGATTGCTAATCAGCATTTGTGAATGTTTACGCTATAAAAAACAGATAACAGCAGTTTTTGTTATAAAGAATGGTAATACTGTGATTCTATTGGCACAAATCAAAGAGTAAATGCTGAAATGTATTTGTATTCAGAGTATCTTTCACACATGTATATTCAGACATCAAAACTCCTGAACACAACAGTGTGTGTGAAAAATCTAGTGATCTTCAGAAACAACTGCGGATTGTGAACATAGCTTTAAACTGGGAGGCCATTTTCATAATACCGCATGACATAAACACAGGTAATTACCCTCAAGTGGGCAGTGTAATTTATTAACTGTCTCCACTCGAACAGTGTCAGTGTCAGTGCCATAACATTGTCTATAGTTGCAGAAAAAAATATTAGACCATTCTTGTAAATGTTTTAAATGGTTTTAGAGTTGTGA
>JBAMIG010000007.1:13251077-13276066 GCA_037177335.1 Kiunga ballochi
TCTTTTATCCGTTGCTTATATCCGACCTCCAGAAAAAGGGGGAAATAGGTTAATGATGCCAATACTTTCATATACATGGGAATGAAAAGGAAGTGCTCAGTCCATCATGGGTTATATGACAGCTAATGAATGTCTAAACAAACCTAAGATTTAAAAAAAAAAAAAACAACAACATTTGCTGCTTATCTTGGAGGCAAATTAGGCATGCTTTTTTAAAAAAAGAAAGAAAAAAAAAGGTCTATGCTTAAAAATAAAGATTGTCTGCCTCTTAAACACCAACTGAGAGCTGGTTCTGCAAGAAAGGGGCCTGAGAGTCGAAAGCTTCCGACCATTTTCCTCCTGACTGCAACCACAAGAAGACCTGCAGTGCAAAGTGCAGGTTTTTGATTTACAATGCAGCTTGGTCATGAAGAGCTTTTTATGTAAGGAGATTCATTTTAAACACAATCCTTTATTTAACAGGAAGCCAATGAAGAGAAAACGGGAAAAATAAAATGTATTTAGTTAGTTCTCATCACAACCTTCACTGCAGCATTTTGGATCTGCTGGAGACTTTCAGAGCAGCTTTCAGTTTATACCTTGTTGGGAAGCATGCATACAGTGAAAAGTATCGGCCCAGATACAAAACCCTGACAGATGTATGGCTATGTCAGGGTATTTAAATCACACTAATTTAATTTAATGTGTGACTTGTGTTTATTGTGTGTTATGTCTGCTGGTGTGTGAATAACTGTGTGAAGGCCTTTGAGATAACTTTGTTGTGATACTGGGCTATATAAGAAAATTTGAATTGAATTAAATCACAATAACATCCTCTGTAGCAGAATGCTGTGATCAGTGGTGGCTTTTTATTTTTGGGATGAAACATTAGGAGCGCTGTGGTTTTAATTTAATTGACGCTACAAAAATTGGAAAACAAACTAATCTTAATTGAGTAAGCTGAAGTTTCCAAAGTGGTTAAAAAATGCGCCATGACGCATGGCCAATGCAGAGAATAAAACATGACCATAACTAAGTCAAAGTCAGCCTGTAGGTTTTCTCTATAAGCAGCTCATGTTGGCCACCTTAATCTGACGTAAACCCCAATATCTCACAGCTCATTTAATTGGAAAAATAAAAAGAGAAGAGAATACGTTCCTGTCCTTGTGGCTTCAGCCATTCACTGGTTTTTGTCATTACTTTTTAACCTGGCGGTTTGTCTCCATCTGTCGGCATCAGGGAGTATTTTACATTCTATTATATTCTATTCTACAGGCATTTAGCAGACGCTTTTATCCAAAGCGACGTACATCAGAAAACAACACAAGCATGAAATCAAACAACAGGGAACAGCATAGATAGGTGCCAGACTGCTGCAAGTCTGGTTGGACAAAGCTATCGATTTGCAGGATACAGGTCCTGAAGTGCTAAAAATCCTTTTTTTCATATAAAATAATAATGCCGTAAATCTACATCTATAGCCATTTTTATATTTAGAATTATCCCATTTTTTAAAACAAATACTTTAGATAAATAAAACCATGAACTTGAGCATAATCATTTTTCATTTTAGAGAAACTTGATTATGAAACTGGCAGCAAGTGACATTCGCCGTTCCCTCACGTCCGTCTCTCATAATAATCCGACTAGAAACAAGCACTTTAACGTAGTACGACAATCGGTTCATTTCTATATTTTATTTTTGGATTAAAAACCTTTCTTTAAAAATAAGTAGATCGGACTAATTATCTTTTTTGCTCATAAATGGACGCCGTACCTTGTCTTCGTGTGTCTAGTTGTTATGCCCAACATTTCAGGTAATCATCTCTCTGCTATGCTAAACGAGCTAGTTTTGGTATAGGTCCATGAGAGACCGCTTATATGAAAAGAAAATTAAGGAACCTTCTTTTAATTTAATGAGTCAGGACTATCGTATTTGTCTTATTTATCTTGCAGAGGATGTCTACAATCAAATGGAGCTCTTGACAGGAGCCTGTCTTTAGTTAAAGCCTCAGATGAAACAGTCCTCCTTCCGTTGTTACCATCCTGTCTGACACAGTTTGATCTTCAGTCTCTCAGAAACACTGTTTCTGCACACATTTGTGAAATAGTTTGGAGCCAGGTAATTGCAGCTTATTTAAAATATTTCAAAAACATTCTTTGCAATTATACTGTCTTTTTTCTTCCTTTTTCTTTTCTTCTTTTTTTATTTACTTTGCCGGCTGTCCGTCTTTTTTTTCAAACCCAAGTCTCCACTGCAGTCAAAGAAACAAAGAGGGATTAAAGATGGCAACAAACTGGAGAAAAACATCAAGGAGTTGTTGAAGCTCCATGGTGAAAGATGGACAGAGGAGCTAAGAGGAGACCTCCCTCATAACTTCCAGCGACATGGTGACCTGGTCCTGTTTGGGGATAACTGTTTCACTCTGCCACTGTGGAGAAACATGGGTAGATCTCTCAGACTTGACCAATCTTTGTTGTATTAAAAACTGTGAAAAATGTTTAAGTTTGTGTTTTGCTTTTCACTAAATTAGGTGATCAGTTATGGAGCGTCGTGGCCAAAGGACTAGGGGCACACCGTCTGGCAAAGATGAGCCGAATATCCAGGGATGGATTTAGGTCTCCTGTGGTGACAATGCTGTTGGGTGAGGGCAGCTGGGTCAGACATGTGGACAATGGTATCAGGTAAGTGTTTATTTTTTATTGTTTGCTTTTTGATGATTTATGAAGACACTCCAAACAAACCTGTAACATTTGAAACATTATCTTTGTTTCAGCTATGAGTTTGATGTTACCAAGTGCATGTTCTCAGCTGGAAACATAACAGAGAAGCTCCGGGTAGCTGGATTTAACTGCAGAGGAGAGACCGTTGTAGATTTATATGCAGGTATGAAATATGCAATCGTGGATAATAATTATTAGCCCACCTTAGTTGGTCCAAATATCATATGAATTTTTAGTGCCTTACACGAGAGAAGGTGCTTGTTTGGAAAACAAGGGTGGTATCAGGACTTAATGGCATTTTCATTGAGCTTCATTGAATCAAAGTACATTGTGTTTCAGTACAAAAACAACTAAAACGGCCATTTCAATGGGTTTTTCTGCTGTTAAACCACCTGTATGTACTCAGATTTGCAAACATAAAAAGGAGGATTGTGTCTTTTTTGTTTAAGTCATAATTAAAACCTCATGTTGTAAAACTTTCTATTCTAATATTGCAGTTTTTCAGGTAAAAATAAAAATTCTGTTTTACTAATACCAATCTTGTACTAAATATAATACATGGTGAACTCTCCTACTAGCTGCTGGAATAGTCTCTAATCCATTTACAAACCCTGCACTGGAGTAAGTGGGTATAGAAAATGAATGGACAGACGGATGTTAATTCAAATTTACCATAACAGCTTTTTTTTCAATTCAGTTTGTCAATTTCTTTTACCTTGCATGTATTTTAATTTGTTGGCAGCTACAATATCATTAACCACAGTCTGAATAATAAATATTGTTGCTCTGTAATCATCTTATTTTTTCTTATATCAGGAATTGGATACTTCACTCTCCCTTATCTGGTACATGCAAAGGCCAGTCATGTTCATGCCTGTGAGTGGAACCCGGATG
Organism: Kiunga ballochi; assembly: GCA_037177335.1. Taxonomy (NCBI): domain Eukaryota; kingdom Metazoa; phylum Chordata; class Actinopteri; order Atheriniformes; family Pseudomugilidae; genus Kiunga; species Kiunga ballochi. The sequence goes on from JBAMIG010000007.1 coordinate 13,254,675, forward strand.
CCATCGAAGCTTTACGGAAAAATCTAGAGGCGAACCGGGTGTCCGACTGCTGCACTATTCATGAAGGAGACAGTCATCAGGTCTGTCTGTCCGTCCGTCCGATCTCTTTTAAATTGGCTGCAAGATATAAAACGCCTCATAATTCCTTCTTTTTTTGTTGTTGTTTTTTTTTGTTGTTTTCCCCCCAGCTCCAGCTGTGCGATATTGCAGACCGAGTGAACTTGGGTCTCATTCCTAGCTCTGAACACGGCTGGCCTGTCGCCTGCCGTCTGCTGAAGAGATCAACAGGAGGAATTTTACACATCCACCAGAATGTCACCTCGCCATTAGAGCACACTGCAGCTAATGATGCCAATCAGAGATTCTCTGGGAAGAAACCTGACAGGGAGGTGTGGCGGGCCTGGGCTAATGAAACAGCAAACCACATAGCTTCTCTTTTAAAGGACCTTACTGCTGCACAGTGGTTAACAAACATCCTACATATAGAACATGTGAAGTCATATGCACCTCATATCCACCATGTTGTGTTGGATTTGGAGTGCAGACCATCCTGAATTAACATATATTAAGTGAACTCTGAAGCACCAAGCAGCTCAAATGTAGCAGTGGCCTTTTTTCCAAAGATGTAAATTCTTACTGTGCAAACACCTATAAGTAGGTCAGGCTGTGAAACGAACTGCTGCAAGCTTTTATAGACCTTTATTTATCCAAGGTTAGTTGATTGAGCACAAACTTTGTCTCAGACTCATGTAACTCTTCTCATACTATATCTGACAGCTACCTTATCTGCTGTCCACTAAACAGCTGCTTTGCTTGTGTACATAAAATAGTCCCCACTGTCTGCAGACTGGATTATGACTCATTAGTGTAAAGGAACACCCAAAGTTTTTTAATTCCAGTGTAAACACAGTGTAGCCAGAGCTAAAAGTCCACATGTACGACGCATTATATCAAGATGTTGATGCAGTGAGGACTTTTTTTTTGTTCTCTCTTCTCAGCATGTGATCAGAATTTCAAGAGGAGGAAGTGTTCGGTTCAGTGGAGTGTGACTGGAAAATCTTAAAGGAGAAAGAGGGTACTGGTGCTTCCATGCAGAGGAGTTCATTAGAGTGGATATAATGTGAATCACATGATAAGACTTTAACAATCAGAGTTGAACTTTTCTGAACAGATCAGAAGTATAATGCCCAAATAAGGGGATATCTTCAGGGTGAGTGGGGTTCATCCATCCAGGCAGGATGAAGAATAATGAGTTTTCTCTTACCATTTCTACGATTTGATCCATGTTGTTGAGGTACGGGGACCTAATGTTATGTAAGGGAACACTGTGTGGTCAATAGAAGGTTGCTACAGCTATGATCATGTTAAAGAACATAAGCAAGGGAATAATAATGCAACAAATAATATGCCTCAGCAGTTTTCTGTTCATGTAAGTCACAGATGTATGACTGGCACATAGTTGACAGAATAAGATTATGGTGTCAGTGGCAATTGCATTTGTCCAAAATCAGGGATCTATCTATCCCGTGGGACAGTGCTGCACAATCTGATCCCACAAGGGCCACAGCACTGCAGCTTTTTAATGTTTGCTCATCCTGACTGACTCGGTTCAGCTTGGGCATGCTTGGCTGACTAACACGACCACATCGGTTGATCTTCAGCAACTCGAGCTGAGGGAATAAATGTGATCAGACTGATGGATGAACAAGCTGTTGTGACCGTGGCAGACTGCAATAAATAAATAAATAAAATGGGAAAAAATGGGCTAATGTGTGTTTTTTCCCCCCTGTTTACTGTGGGAGGTCATCCACTCCACCAAACGACATAAAACACAATACCAAGAGGAGGATCTTGCAGGGAGTTAGGGTCTGGCACCACTTTCTCTTTAACCGGTTTAACACAGAAACATTAGTTTTTCAGGTAGAAGTGAGAAATCAGGCTTCCAATTGTTGAATAAAATATGTAATGAAACGAAATGTATTTTTCTAAACCCGTAATTTGGTGTAAATGTTCATGAGAAGTTAAACCGTTTGTTAGCTGTAGTTTCTATATATTTTCAGTACGGAGGCAGTCATTTCTAAAAAGTCATGCGCGCTCCTGTTCCACAATTAGTGAGGGAGGAGAAGGAAACGGAGCTCATTATCACCGGATCGCGTCCGTGGGGCCAATGGGATGGAGGAAACGCGCCTGTCGTGGAAAATGTGGAGAGGAGGTCCTGTCTAACTATTGCAAACTTTCCCTTTTCTTACGGAACTTGTTTGACCTCCTTAACAAGCAAAAATAATTAGACAACAAACCAAAGGGTATTTTTTATGGCCACGCTTTTGGCCACCATGAGAAAGAAGGATTCTTTGTAGTTAAATGAAGTTTAAAGTTTCGTTAACGCTTCCGCGGCTGTGTACTGTTACTGTTGCGGGCTTTATCAGGAATAAGTCGCTGTCTCCGGGGTAACAGCGACCAGCCCGCACCGTGTAGCTACCGGACACCGGGAGTCTTCAACCTTAATCGACAGGTGCGTGTGATTTTCTTAAGAGTGACAAATACTTTCTGTAAACTCAGCTGCTCAGTGGAATAACTATACTAGCTCCCAGTGTCCCTCTTCGCTGTTATTCTGCAACCATATTAGTAATCCTGAAGTTCAAATGTGAACAAAAATACATTCATTTTTAGCTAGTGACGTCAGTGCTCGACCGTTGACGCCGTTAGCTTTTCCTATTGGCCTATAAAGTCGATTTAATCTTAATTGCTCTCAATTGGTGAGCCATAAACCCTTAATTAACAATAAAATCGTTTAAGAATTTAAATGTTGCATATCAACTACAATACTCAGAAAACTTATCAATCCTATGTGTACTTTTTGCATGTCTTTGGTATATTAAAAATACTCTACAAATTCTATTGAGTATAGTAGGCTACCTTTTTTTTAATAAGCAAGAGAAATTTTCTAGAAGTTTATTTTTACCAACATGTAAGTCAAAGTTACCCTGCAGGTCTTGAGTTAGTTGGCTCAAGAATTCAAACAATGAGGAAAGAGACTTGTGGTTGCATACAACTGAGAATAGGAGCTTCATTATATTCTGACTGGAAACATGTACATCTGGCTTTATGTGATTTTTACATGAAACATTATGAGTTTCAGATGAAACTGTGACAGATAAGGTGCTTCTGAACTCCACCCGGCTTTCTGTATCCTTAGAGGGTGGGAACCCTACAGGACAACCAAGTTCATGTTGTGTTTGCCTTTCCAACTTTAAACAACCTTTCACCCGGACAGAGTGTGGGATTTTTTAAATCCTCTTACATCCTAGTTCATTCTTCTCATTTATCTTTTTTCATGAGCTTGTTTGAACAAGAATTTAATTTTAAGTTGCAGATTAATTGCTCTGGTCTTCATTGGAAACCTGCCTGTTGTTTTTAAGATGTATGCAAACCATATTTATAACTTCAGCTTAGGTTTTGCATTTCAAAGCTGTATCTTTTAATAAAAACCCCTCAAGATCGCCAGCAGTGAGCTTTGATGCAGTAATAAAGGAAAGCATATACTTTCTAGCTTGGCTTGTTTGCATGCAGACCCTTTATTTCCTTTTTCATTTCAATCAGGATTCTGATATTTTACTCTGTTTTCAGGGATCAGATCTTAATGTCACAGTGACGAGGTTGAGCCATCTCATCTGCAGTGACGATTCTTGCTCTAAAGGCACAATGCTGGGAGCTGTGGACATGATAAACCTCAGCTTCTTGAGTGATTCTGAACGGGAGATGATCCTGGAGGTGCTCCGGCGAGATGAGACGCTGAGGGGGGCTGAGGAGCAGCGTATACGGTGAGGATGGATTCCCATTGCTTCCCTAAAGTACCAAAATTAGTAAGATCTCACAAATTTACAGAAGTATCTTCAAGTAAGGCTCTTTAAGCGTTTATATAGTTGACTATTATGGCCATATAAATAGGTTTGGTCAGTGTATCAGAAGGTTTGACTTCATTAATTCAGTACAACATATTTTTCATAACAGCAATTAATAAATGGAGTCATTTTAAGACAATATAGAAAAATGAAACATTTATTTTAAGTCTAATTAAATACGGTCTAGCTCGCCATTATCTATAAAAGCTTGTTGTGAGAAAGGTGACTTGCTAGGAAACCAGCCAATTTGATTAATCCACTCAGGAATTCAGTTGCTCAGCAGGACTGGTGAACAGCAGTTTTTATCACATAGATAAATACAGATTGTGTTACCAGCCATATTGTTTTAGGTGTCTTTTTCTGAATCTCTTTACGCTCTACTAAAACGTAAAGACTTGAGTATCTTACCTGCATTTTAAGAACATTTAAACAAACAAAAATAGTCTCACAAAGTGCTTCTCACAATTATGTATAAAGCTGTTAAACTATGTCTGTCTCTCTGTTTCACTCAGGAAGCTGAAGGCAGATTTGCTGGAAGTTAAGAGGAAAGGAGCCAAACGTGGCAGTGGGAGATACAGTCAGCACAGCTGTGGCCGATGCCAGCAGCCTCTGAGTCGTCTAACGGGTTTCTCCAGCCAGTGTAAAATGTGTAATCACTATGTCTGCAGCAACTGCAAAACAATCCTGCCCAATGGACTCTGGCTGTGCAGCGTGTGTGTCAAAGAATCGTAAGACATCTTTTATTGTTGTCTTCTTTAACTTGACAGATTTTGTATTTGTGCACAAAATAAATATGGATAAAAAATGTTAGGGACCTGTAATCTCTGGTGGTTTGATAAATATCAAATGATAATTATATTTCAGATTATAAAAAGACTTGTATGTGTCGGCAACAATGTGTTATCAGCCTGTTTTTAAATGCTCAGTAAAGGCTTTTAACCTCTTCCACCCCAAAATCCCCGAACCAAAGAGCTACTGGACTTAATATCAGATTTTAAGAGTAACTTTGTGTGATTAAAATAGACATACCACCTTACCACAAATAGTCCAAAACCATCAACATCAATCATAGTTAGGACAATAAAAGATTTAAAGGCCAAGAAAACAAAGTCTGTACAAACATGTGAACAAAAATTATGTCTGAAAACATAATTATTTATTCTGTCTTACCTTTGCTGATTTGCCTCCAAAGGTTTTACCCACTGGGATAAAACAATGTTTCCCACTCTGCTTTGGGAGAAATTTGCCAAATAAAATCACAACTTTCTGCCTGATTACATCAGTTTCATTGTACAACATCAGGTATCAATCAGTCTTCAGTATATTTTGCTCGTACCACACAATTACAATAAAGGGTTGGTCAAACTGATCGGCCAATTACAGCCAAAGTTATAGCCTCGTGTAAAGGTGACACAGAAACATGCAACCGGTATGCAGGGTGGGTCTGCTTGAGTCAACCTAAGTTTCTTATGGTTTTCTTTAAACAGAACAAGTAATTGGGTAATTCATTAAAAAAAAATTCACAAGCCAACTTTTTAGACCTGCAAATGACTTCAGGTTATTTCTGCCCTTTAATACCCAAAATGACATTCTTTTTTAATCATCGTGCAAAAATGTGCCAAACTGCACCCCATTAAAGTTTGTACAGATACTGTCCACATGTTGAGACATAGTCTCCTGGAGGTTTTTGTCTACTGAAGTATTTCATACTTTTATATATTCTGAAATGCAAAAAATAAAAAAATAAAGTTCCATCTATTACTTTATATTACTTTATACACTAAGTCTATTTAATTTTCAAGCCAAAACCTTAAAAAGACCCATAAGGCTGCAACAGTAGCATCATCCAAAGGGCAGGTATTTCTATTTTTATTAAAAATGATAACACTGAAGCTGTTCTTCATTCCCGATGCGAGATTTTCACTCAGCCTGAGTGATGTGGGGGAAAATCTCATTTTTATTACCATTATTTTGATTTGGTTATGATTTCACTTTTACAGCTTCTGTTTGATGTCAATTGGCATTAAATCAGGAATTACTTTATATCCTAGCAAGGCAAAAGGTTAAACTACAAAAGGCTTCACACCTAAAACACCTGCAACCTCTGGTCTAAACACTGAAGCTTCCTCTCAAACAGGTTTCTCCTTTGTCCTTGTAGTAAAAACTAAGCAGTCTGTTATTTATCTGATTTACATCAGGGCTATTCAGCTCTGACTCATGAGGCCTGCATATTTAATGTACTTTGCATTTTGCCAATTTCAATGTTTTAATTTTTATTATAAAATAATTAATTATTCAGCCCTAGTTTTAACCAAGTGGCACAAGCCCACTGATATGATTGGCTGACACTATCCCAACAAACTAGCTTGCCTGACAAACTGTGGTCTGTTAATCATAAATCCAGGAAGTTGTGAAGGTATCTGCCTGCGATTTATGGAGCTTTGTGCATAACAGCACAGGCTGAATTGCATTAAAGGAACTTAAGGAGTAAAAATAAACATGATTCTGAAATGTTCACTTGCTTATTGAGGTAAACGGTCTGTGCAGAGTTTGTTTAATTTGGTTTTTTTTTCCTAAATGCCTCTCCCTCTTTCAGACCACTTTCTCCAACCTTGTCTACTTTTTCTACTTTGTGTCTATTTTTTTTAAATAACATTGGCTTTTCTGTGTAGAGTTTGCATGTTCTCCTTGTATATGTGTTGGTTCTTTCCTCTGGACTTTTTACTGGAGTACAGAGACATGCTGGTCAGGATAATATGTCACTAAATTGTCCTTGGAGTGAATGTGAGCATGAGTGGTTGTTTGTATGGACTGGCGATCTGTCCAGGGTATTCTCTGGGTCTTACTTGCTAATTTCTTGGATAGGCTCCAGCTTCCCCTTGACCCGGAATTGGATTAAAGATTAAGCGGTGTAAGAAATGATGATATATTGCTCTAGCTGTTGAAGTAGTGCGAGCAAGTAGGCTAAATCAACAGTACATTGTACTGTTTATCTAACCAGACAAGTACCAACCTTACCATTTTCTGACAACTAAAATCCCCCTTTGTATTACCAGTAGGTAGTATTGTATAGGTAGTAGATAGTATTTATAAGCAATCACTATGTATACTTTTAATAATGAATGAGATATATTCTGTTTATCATTTTATTAAAGTATTCATATTGTATTATAGGGAAATGAAGAAGAAAACAGGTGACTGGTTCTACAGTCAGAAGGTCAATCGTTTCTCTGAAGCTCCTGGACATGACATGGTGAGAGCCTCTCTGAAAAGAAAGCCTCCGTGTAAGTACACCAACAGGAATGTAAACATCACCCACATGCTTGTAGTTTCAGCAGTGTGGGTAGAAACTGCAGTACCGTGAGGTAATATTATTCTGTTTGGTGTTTTTAGTGACAAAGCGTGAGACAACAGGAGAGCAGATCTTGAAAAGTGCTGAAAACTTGCCAAATCCGGTTAGACCTGTGCCAAAGCCCAGACTGAAAACTGAGTGGGTTAAGAGATGGTGCATGTTACATATTTATATAAGTTCAACCTGTTTTTGAAAATTATATTATGTTTTTAATGTACACACTGGAAATACCTTGGCATGTTTGTTTGGTTTGCTTTGAACAGTCACTCAAATGAGAATTCAGGATCCATTGCTTCGAGGGAACCCATCGACTCAAAAAACAAGAAGTCATCACGGCCATCTTGCAGTGACACAGAGTCTGCTGAGAACGGCAGTATATCTAGCAGTAAAACAGAGACTGAATCTGGCCGTGTGACTCCTGAGCAGCCAAGGTAAACTCATGGCTCATTTAACAAGTATTTCATGAACCTTTATGCAACATCTGAATCTGGATGTACAACATTCATTCTCCCTTAAACACTTGGTTTGGTGTCCTGTTCACCTCCTCTAATACCCGACTGAACACAGCTGACTTGTTGGAACTATGGTAAGGGTGCCAAAGGTCAGTCCTTAAGGGCCACAGTCCTGCAGGTTCAACACAGCTGACTCAAGTAAATCAGTCATTATGCTGAACTTGATTGGCTCTTGTGTTCATTTAATGGAAGCCAGGTGTGTTGGAACAGGGATGCATCAAAGAATTGCCAAACTTTATTTTAGGTGTCTGATTTTTAAATGCTGATATTCAACTTTCAAAACATTTTCTCTCACTCAGTTTCAGATTAAGGCAATGTCCTAATCCCATAGACAAACATACACAGCATGAGTTTGTCTGCAAATTCTGCAGAGGTTCTTGATTAAGCTTATTATTAAAGAATGAAAGGTTTATGACTTCCTCCTGTATGAAATATTTAATAAAAATTCAAACTCATGTAATATCTATAATTGAACATAGTCTACACCTAAATAATGCACTAATCAGACTTAAAGTTCCTGCTTTTGAAGTTTAATTTGTTCCTGTTCATGGTTCTACCATGAGTTTCAAGTGTAGCACATAATCCATTCAGTGTATTGATCACTAAATAGGTTTATTTTTTGTGAATGTGAATAAAAGTTGTGTATATAAACTGTGTACTGTTGATGCCAACTAGGCCAGAGCATGGCTCGGTTCCCTGCAGCCCATCCGGTTCCAGCATTTCCAGTCTGACTGTCCCAATCAGAGCAGATGATAATGTCACTGATGGCAGCGACTCCATTAATATCCCTGTAAGGTTATTTCTATTAGTCTCATAGTTGTTGCTGCTTTTTGTTAGGTTTTTAGTCCTCTCGTGTCTTTTTTTTGTTTGTTTTCTGTCACTGTAGGCCGAAGAAGTGAAACCAGTCAGTCAGAGTCCGGAGAATGAAGTTGAAAGACTCTTTAAGAAGAGCAAGAGAGTCTATGAACCTAAAGGTTTGCTCTTTTTTTTTTTTTTTTTAATGTGCTTTGGAGAAAGATTGTGTGTTTCATTGTCGTGTCTGTATATGTATAACAGTGTGTGTCTCAACACTGAACTTGCGTGTTGGATGTGATGCACCAGAGGCCTCAATGGGCCACAGGAGCCAGTCTGTACCAGGCTTAGATGTTCAGGTAAGCAGTTCCCAGAGGAGAAAAACAAACTTCTGCTATTTTTATTTCTTATATTTCTTAATTTTTCCTTTAAGAAAATGTTATACTGAACGAGGTCATTTTACAGTTTATTTCTTCCCTGGTATAGATTTAAAAAAGACCATAATGTAAGTAGTGATGATGTCAAAAGTAAAGATAGAATCCTAAAATCTACTGTCAGCAAAGCAGCCAAATAGTTAAAGAATTTGAATAGCTGTTTGTTTTCTTCCATGTTTAATCCAGATAAAAGCATCTTCGGGATCAGAAAGATTCACAGGCTGAAAGATCTTGTGTAGAAAGATTGATCCCTTCCAGTAGTTAGCTTCCTCTTCTCACCTGGAAAACACAATTCTGTAGTCATAAAATGTCAAATGTTTTGGTGCAACTTCCTTAGGACAACATTAACACTATGTAAACTACCATGTCTGCGTATAATGATACTAATGTACTTGTCACTGTGCTAATAAAAGCATGGCTGCCAAAGCTGCAAGCTTTTGCTAATGCGTTTTACACTGCCCAGGCAAAAATCTAAATATTCCTATTTAAATGGTGACATATTCAAGCTAAGTTGAAATTGTGGAGATGTGATATGTTTGATAATCAAATTAAATTTTTCTATGAATACAATTTTTACCAAATGGAAAATATAGAGTAGGAGTATCAAGGACCCCTCTCTATGAAGAAGTACAGCAATAATTAGACACAGATACTCTAAAAATACGAGTGCCTCTGGTTTTAGATGTCCATACTGTATCTGGTAGCTGATTCAAAGATTTTTTGCTTTAATTTCTGGTTCTTAAACTCTAAAATGTTCTCGGATTGATTGATTGAATGATTGATATTTGATTGCTTGTGAGCACAAAAGTCTACGTTACTTCCTCTTAGGCCTTATTTTAAACACATGGTTTTAAAGGGGCATTATCTTCTAACTTTAAAAGTCAGTCACTAGTTACATCTATTTATAAAATAACATATATATATATATATATATATATATATATATGTGTGTGTGTATTTCTTTATCCACCTTTTTATGTTGTGGTATTTTTACATTTTAGAATTTTAGAAACGACACAGATCCTTTGTGACAATAACTTATGTGCAAATCAGCAAGGACAGTGTTTTTTTGTTTTTGTTTTTTTTTGCAGGATAAGGAGGAGGAAGATGAGGATGAGGAAGATATTGACAGCTTGGTAAACACCGTTAGAAGAACGATGGCTTCAAGTTCCCCCAGTCTGCAAAGTTCAAAAGTAACAACACTGATATTTCTCTCAGCTTACAAACCAACTAGCGGTCTCATTACAGAAATCTTAACAAACATCTTTATCTCAGGATATCCTCTGGAGTGCAGAACCGATGTTCAGTCTTCCTAATTGTTCTGTTTAAAGCTCAGGCTAACATAACCACTGAGTTTTATTCTGGATTTTACGTATTAAAGGAATATCTTGATTAGATCAAACTACTTTTGTCTGCTAATGATTTTTTTTAAAAGATTGATTTAAAAAAAATCAATCTTTTAAGGTCTGCTAATGTTTTAATCCAATATAGAAATTGACATCATATTGATTTGTTATTATATGTTTGAATAATAATAAAAATTCTGTTTTGTGTAAATTATTAGCAAAAGCACTGTAAGGAGTTCTTTATCCTGTCTGTTCAGAGCACACTGGGGAGCCTGATGAGTATTTACAGCGATGCCGGAGACTTTGACAGCGTGGAGGTCACAGGAGATGTCGTCTTCTCCATCAGTTATGACGATCGCACCAAGAGCCTTCATGTCTTCATCAAGGAGTGCCACAATCTGGCTTTCGGCAACACCTCACAGCAGCTTTCCAACCCGTAAAAATTCAGCTTTTTATACACAACTGTAATGGTTTGAAACTGAATTTCCTCACGCACGCATTGTTGCATACCAGGGCCAGATGCGTCTCTCGCACACATTTCCAGCACACACACACAGCTCAGCAAAGTTGACACGGCTTTGATCAGTGAAGATAAGACGCTGCTGTGTTTATAGTCTCAGTACTTTAACCTCAGCGGTAATTAGCAGAGTTTCTGGAATGTCAACACATCATTTCGCCCCTCCACATTAAACAGGAAACTCATCTGAGGACTAATGCTTATAGCGAAGAAAGCTGTTTAACATACTTTGCTCCTTTTTGTGTTTCAGTTATGTTAAATGTTACCTGCTCCCTGATAAGTCTCGTCACAGTAAGAGGAAGACCAGCATCAAGAGCAACACCATCAACCCCGTCTACAATGAAACATTAAAGGTAATGGTTCGTAACCCACCTGCTGCTGCTGACTTTATCCTGTTGTGTCGACACACTCCCCTGAGCTGTATGCTGTAACTAATGACTACACCTATAGAAACCTCAAGATATTGACACTGCAAATTAGTACAGCTATTGTCAAATATTGATTTTCCAATGAAGATTCGGCTCAGATACAGGGATAAATCAAGAGCTAATGGAGAAATGAGTTGGATGAGTCTAAGCAACAGATATTTCTCCTGAAAATGTATAGTTTTGACTTTAAAATAAAACTAAAATCTATAACATTGGTTTAATCTGGAATCAGTGAATACAGTAAAACCCATTGATCACCAGACTATTAAAATTACACAAGCATGACCCAACAGTCAGACAAGCCTTTGATAATCACATCGTCTTTTTTCAAAGCAGTACTCCATCAGCCGCGCTCAGCTGGTCTCCCGCTCCATGTCCATATCAGTCTGGCATCACGGTCGTCTCAGCCGAAACGCTTTCCTGGGAGAGGTGGAAGTCCCTCTGGATTGCAGAAACCTTAGCTCTCCTAATGAGGAGCAAAAACAGCTCATGGCCAAGGTAGCTCAGAGGAACAGACCTTAATTAATATGATACAGTGTTTACTTGTTCTACTCTCATGCCCACATCTAGTGGTGGGAGTTATGTTAAATTTAGCCATTATTCCTGCAGATCTGTGGAGTTGTATGAAGGTCAGACATGTATTCTCATACAGGTGTTTTAATCTAAATGGGAACCTGCATGTGATATTTTCACATAAAAGCACCAGAAGTCATGAAAACACGTGTTTTACTAAGAAACAAGATAAAATATCAGCCATGTTAAAATGAGGAGAAACTATGAACTGGTTGAGTGGACTAATGTCCTGATTATAATCAATATTTCTTTAATAGGTGGGCTCTGTTGCTCCAGCTTCAGCTTTTGCATCGTACAGAGGACAATTAATCATCTCATTGAAATACGTCACTTCTAAAACGACGAATGAAAAATTCAAAGGTACAAAAAAAGAAACTGTTTTTAGTTATTTGAGTACTTTGATGCCTAAAGCTCTGCCTCGTCTTTAGGCGAAAAAGCAGCATCATCAGAAGGAGAGTTGCACGTCCTCATTAAGGAAGCAAGGAATCTGGTGGCAGTGAAAGCAAAGGGTACTTCAGACAGCTTTGTAAAAGGGTAAGGGAGAAATCGGCTATCCTTAAAATCGCATGTTGCATTTATGTTTTAAACCAAAAATTGGTTTGTGGCTCTGCAGGTTCTTGTTCCCAACTAAGGAAAAGGCATCAAAGAGGAAGACTGCAGTTGTGAAGAAGAACTTGAACCCTCATTACGATGGCACGTTTGTTTATAAGGAGGTGACTCTGGAGAAGTTGAGGAGAATGTGTCTGGAGCTGACCGTGTGGGACCAGGCCAAGCTGAGCAATGACTTCCTGGGAGGAGTCCGCCTCAGCTGTGGAGACGGTAAAATCCTGATATGCTCTTTTATCAGCTCAGCAGGAAAACACAGAGGAAACATAGTCGGTATCCATCCATCCTTTTTCTACCGCTTAGTCACTAACGGGGTCGCGGGGGGGGGGCTGGAGCCTATCCCAGCTGTCAACAGGTGAGAGGCGGGGTACACCCTGGACAGGTCGCCAGTCCAGTCATGGTATCATTTTACCCAAACAGAAAACTGCTGCACACATTTTGACGCGGTAGTTTTTTATTTCAACACTCAACTCGAGCACTCGTAAGCAGGAAGAATCCGCCTGTATAAACATGAAGAAACTGCTTAACTGAGTATAAACATTCCTGTGATCCATATTCATAATAATGGATAAAAAAACCCACACATTTTCAGTCTTATTATAAAAACTTCAATGTCTGTATGATTATTTGAAATCACAAAACACCACAGGGATTTTTTTTTTTTCACTATGTAGAAAAGATTAGTCAAATTTAATATTTCACTAGTAATCTTTGTCATCCTAATCCTCCTGTTTACTTATCTTGATCTCTGCAGGCATTGTAATGGTTGGAAAAGAGGAAGTGGAAGTGGACTCAGTTGGAGAGGAAGTCAGTCTTTGGGAGAAGATGATGCAGTACCCTGACTCATGGGCAGAGGGCACTCTTACACTACGTTCCACAATGGGAAAGGCAAAGGCTAAATGAGGACAGCGAGGACTGAATCTTCAGATGAAACAAAGACTCAAGTAATATGAGACGTGACCTCTCAAGATAACCAGGAGACTGGGTTAATTTTATCTTGTAAAGTCTTCAGACCAGTGGCTTGTTCACTGAAGTGAGCTGTCACATTGCTGAATATTTATAAGCCATCTCCATCATTGTCCTACAGCTCACTGACAGGAGGTGTTACTGATAAAAATCTGCTGAAGCAACACAGCTAAGTTTATTTTGAAGATGATGACAGGGTCAGTTTGTTTAGAAAGTTAGGCTGTGTGTATTAATGCAGTTTAAAGTCATGCACAGCACTTTGTCACAGAAATGTCGCCATGTGTCACACTGGTCTTTAGTATTGTGTACTAGGAAAACAGATATACTGAAACGCTGATGTTGCAGCCAACTAATTATACCTGGCTTAATCTATATTATTATATTCTAATATTATCCTGAATATTTTTATACAACTTCACTGAAATGAAAAATTTCTGTTTTTTTAAACAAATTTTCATTTTAAACTCATTGGAGTGGGATCAAAGTCACATCTAGCTAAAGGTTGCCTGAATATTTTGTTCACAAATAAAAGTTAAATAAACCCAGCACATGCTCTTCTCTGTATTCATCACATGAATAATAAACCCAGTTCTTGTACAAGTAAATTATCTGGACTGTGTAGGGAGTCTGTACATTTCCTCAGACAAAGGAGGAATCGCCAATTTATGCAACTAAAGCTGAATATTATGATTGTATAGAATCTGTTTCTTCCAGGCTGCATTTTCTTTTTCATGGAAACCATATCACCTTTACTTATCTACCTTGAACAAGGAGATAAATACCTTTTCACTGTTGTATTTCAATCACCTTTGAATACAAGGAAATGCTGTCTTCATATCCCTCTCACCAGCTTCCTCATACTGATTTTATTGCTGTGGCAACCAGAGGTCTTTATCAGATTAATCACAGAAATCTCTGCGGAGCTCCAGTCTCTCCCGCTCCTCCTCTTCCAGCATGAAACTGTCTATGTAGGAGAAGAGCTCATCTGCAGATATCGGCATAATGAAGCGTTCTCGGTCCAGTCCGAGCTTGTCTAGCAGCACCATGGCGAAGTAGGAGCGAGAGATTCTGAAGGTTTGCCTGTAAAGAAACACATTTTTTTTTTAAACTACAGTGAGGGGGGAAAAGCATCCCACTGTGTCAAACAGCAGAGAGACATGAGAAGCAACCATCTGGTGCACATGGCAGAACATTTAGCTGATTAAGAGCCAGATTTTGATGATGATGAAGGGTGAGTGGGTGGCTTGTACATGGACTACATGTACTGTTTAAAACTGACCTTTTCAACACACGTTGGAAATGTATCCTGGCAAAAGTTTCTGAGAACAGTTATTGATTTTTGTCAGGCTGGATAAGGATATAAATCCATTTCTAAACATTTTGGACTGGTCCGATCTACAGTGTGATCCAGTGTGTGCAAATGAAGGAAAGCCTGCTGTTATGTCTTCAAAGAGCAGTGAATATGTTAGTCTGTGATGTAAAAGGGACTAGCTAACCTCTATCAACCTTTCTTGTGCTTGTGCATAGAATATCTTTGTTTGGATGACTAGAAAAAATAAAAGTGCGTTCTAGAAAGAAAATGGCATTTATCTATCTACTAGCTACTGTGACTGGCTCACCAGCTATCTTTGTAACCGTGTCACGCAGCTGAAGATTGGAAGCATCCTATGTGATCCCCTGACCTTCTCTAAATGTGCCTCAGAGCACAATCTGGGATCCACCCTTATTTTCAGATGATACTGATGTAGCCAAAGCTGCTAAGGATCCAGCTTTATGCTGATGATGCATCCTTGTACTCTGTTTGCCAATCTCTTCACTCTGCAATGTAGCTACTGAGGCCTCCTGGTTTGATGAGTTAAAACCATTTTTTGCCATCTGTGAAACAAGATGATGGATGTACCATGATTTAGGAACATTTTGCTGCTCCTAAAGTTTAAATATAACTTAGTCGGAAAAATCCTGTTGTATTTTATCTGACCATTAAGTTTAAGGGTAGATTAGAGGAAAGCGAGATGTATAAACGGAGTGCAAAGTGAGAAGAACACTGCAGTCTGATAGCAGAAATGTTAAAACCATGCAAAAAAAATCTGGACTGAGCATTAAACCGGCCATAAGATGAAACAAAGTACTCTAAAAATGTCTAATTCCGATAGAAAACATATAAATTAATATTAAAGTAAAGGTAGTTTGTGTGTAGTGTCTTCAGACATCTTCCTTTTATAGACAAAATGCAACTAAATGAGGAACAGAAATAGGGATGTTTTCCTTGTGAAAACAAATCCAGATGTGCAAACATAAATCAATGTGTTTATTACAAAAACTACTTCCTTAAATATGCTGAATTAACACCAGGTGTGTTCACCTAACTTGTCTGAATTAATTTCCCTCTCATGATCTCTGTTAGTTATGAGACTTGTGTTTCCAGAGTGACTGAAAGTAAAACTGAGCCCCTTACTCAAACTGCACAGATTATCTGAGAATTTGCTTTGGGTGTTTATTTAGATGTAAATAAGCTGGTATATGTTTGTGCCTATTTTCTGTTTAAATACCCCAAAACCTGCAAAGATGATTTTCATCAGGGTTTGGCTTTTTGGACAGATTATATCCTCTTTAAGTCACACTAACAGAGAAACCTTTTCATAGGAAAACTCCTGAAATTCCTCTCTGCTGCTAATGAGTCAGAGCTTTATGAAGCCATTTCAAGTTAGAATATTTCCTTTTGATGAAGTCCTTCCCTCAGAATGAGCCATAAAACAGCAGAATAAATAAGTGATGACGTGCTTCTCTTACCTCAAACCTTTTATGACTTCAGAGTGAAGCAAACTTTCTTTAATGCGACCCGTCTCTGCAGGAGGAGAGCCCAGGAGCTCGATCACTGTGACATGTCTAAGCTCTAACCCACAGTCTGATTTCTGGTGAAATCACAGAAAAATAAAGATTATCTTTATTCTGGTTTCTCTTGTTTGTGGAACTTTTATAAAAAAGCATTTTGGGGAGATCGAGTGCAGGAACGTCTTCCCACCTGTATCATGATATTCTGCAGCTGGTAGTCCGGGTCAGTTATGTTGGGTGCAGATACAATCAGCAGCCGCCTCTTTTCATAGAACTGATCCAGGAGTGCAGAGGCTGTCTTCACATCAGATTTTATCGCCATAGCTACAAACACACTATCACAATTATTTCCTGCACATCTAATCTCATTTTCACAGCACTTGTCTTGAGTGACTTGTTTTTTATTGCAGCATTTTATTGAAACGTGCATACATTGTATTTATGTTGTATAATATTGAGGCAAAACTCATAATTGGTGTATTAATATTTTGTCATGTTTACCTAAATTGGAATTTTAGAGGTTTTATTGGACACTTAATGACATCCATGCAATATATAAATTAAGCACAAAGTAAAGAATTTAGTTTGTTTAATAAGAATTTTGTTTTAAAAATGCTTCTTGGCAGTAAGTACTAAACAGCTGGAAAACCTGTTTATTTCACTTTTAAACGGAGACACATTTGTACAGAAACTCCATTTGATGGATGAGTTGCTAAGAGAAGCTTATTCTGTTATTCTGTTGACTCTTATTTTGAACGTCTGGTAACGAGCATGCACGCTGCTCCAGCGGTCAAAACTAGTGTTTTGCAAAACCATTACAGTAATATTTGAGTGAATCTAAGCACTCAAAACAAATTAAGGCCTAGTTTGTCAAAGAAGTGTAGAAGTGTGATGGCGATGGAACAAATGAGGTTTGTTGTTGTTAGAAGAGAGAGATGGCAAATGAGACTAAAACCAGTAGAAATCCCATACTTCCACAGTCACTGAACTCTCTTTCAAAATAAAACTCCACCCTACAGGCTGGGGTTTATCAGAAACTAGAGTTAGAATTTAGCAGTGGAGAGGAAATGACTCTTCTGCACTCAACATGACCAATAAAACCATACTGACTGATTTGAGACAAATGGGATGCCATCCCACAGCAGTGCGCAACCAGCGTGAGGAGGAGGAGACGGGCAGCTTGCAGCTTTGTAGGGGTCTTCAACATGCTACTGATGTCCCTGTTTGTTAAACCTCTTTGCGTATCCCTGATGCAACATGTTAAAAACGAGTCAAAAGGAAAAAGAAGTTGGCCGGCATTGCTAAAGAAGTTTAAAATGGCTGCAGTCCACATACTTCACTCTGCTGCTCATGTCACAGATGCATTTTCTTTACAAATCTGGCACCATTTAGAAGGGAAATAAGCAGGTTTTGTGCCAAAGAGCATTGTTCTAACAAAGAAATGATCAGAATAACAATTTTTCTTCTCTTTTAACTTCAGCCATTTCGAAAACTTCCTGTGCTTTTTTATTTGTGCACATTTCTACATGGCTGCATTGATGCATAAACCTTTATCCTCCTGTGTGACCCAGTACTTACGGACGCACTCTGCAGGACTGCCGCTCCAGCTACGGTTGAACTGGCAGACACGACTAGACATCCCTCTGCGCTCATATCCTCCCTCACAGTGGTATTCACATGTTGCACCATAGTTATTCCCATCAGAGGTGCAGCTGACATAACCGTGTAGAGGTGCATGCAGTTCAGGGCATCTCCTCACTGGAAAGACAACATAGTGGAAATCTTTCAACCCATAATACAAAATAAAAAGAAAAAGGCTTGGTAGCTCACCCTCAACACGAACAATAAACTTGCAGGCGGCTCTGTTATTGGCTTGGTCGTACACCTTGTATCGAATAATGCTTGCTCCCTCTTTAAAGTCAGTGTCTGGCTCCTCACCCACCAACACCACACTGCAGAAAGACAAGAGAAGCCCACACGTTTAACTAAAAACGGGGGGGGGAGAATGAAAAAAGGGAAGGAAAGGAGGAACATACCGGAGATCCTTATCAGCAGTATCAGTCGCAGTGGGGGGGTCCCACGTCACCCTGGCGGTGAGCTTCCCAGGCTCTGCGACCTTCAGTCTGGAAGGAGGACACTTGATCTTGGGAGGATCGGTATCTAAAATAAACAGCAGGAAACTTAAACACAGGAACCATTAAAGGAAAGATATTGGTTTAAATGATGCTGAATGTTGGGATAGTAGTGGATCTGGTCCAAACTGCAAACAAGGAATAAGCTTGTTTTATGAGACTCTGAGCATGGAGTCATCTGAGTTTGGCTTTGGGAATAAAATAAAACAAAGACGCAGATGGAAAGAATTAAACTTCCAACTACATCACATCATTTCCATGAGTTTTCCTGACACTACCTGAACACACTGGCTGTCCACCGCTCCAGGACCCCATGTTAAGACAGGTGCGTGAGTGTTCCCCCTCGATGCGATAGCCAGGTGCACAGGTGAAGTCACACCTGGAGTCCACAACAAAGCTTTGAGTGCAGGTGTATCTGCCGTGAGGGATGAGGGGCAACACGCGGCAGCGAATCTCTGAAGATAAATCAAACCAGTTTGTTGGGAGTAGGGTCAGAGTGGTCACATGACAATAAGAAAAGCATGTCTTCAAGCAAAATGAAAGATACCAAATAGTTTTGGTGTTGTAGCACCTTTTGTGACCTTCGGTCTGAAATCATTTCTTTTTAGCACCAGGCTCTTTCACGCTTCCCTCCATACAGCGCTGTCTGCTCCAGATGGTGGGCGGACACGCCTAATGAAAGATTACAGGGCAGCTGCTCGTTTTCTGACACCTTTCAAACTATTCACCAGACGGGGTTGATGTGAGTGTGTCTTACAGGAATGTATACCTTTGTCATGCACACAACGCTGCATGACATTTATAATCCTATAAACGGAATTATAATGAGACTATAATGACCTGGATTGTACCTTTAAAGTGTCTTGCAGCTACTTTGTAATGAATTAGTGCCTTACAAATGAAAGGTACATTCAGCTTTAGGTTCATATAATGCTTATTAGTATTCTGCTTAACTGTGTAAAATACCATCAGACGGATCCTGTATTATAATACCTACTGCGGCAGTATGCAGTCCCAGACCAGCGGCGATTGGGGAGGCACTGAATAGAGTTTCTTCCCAGCAGCCGGTAACCTCGGTCACAGGTCATCTCACAACGGGTGCCCAGTGTACTCCTGGAGGCCCTACTTCGAGGGGAGTGACAGGTCACCTCGCCGTTGGTCAGACTTGGTGGATGACACCAGTAAGGATCTATTTAGAAAGATTGGTCACATGTGTGTGATGCATAAATGTGGCAGAGTGCAGCACAGAGGTCTAAGTAAGAGTATATCACATGTATATCTAACTTCCTTTAAAAGAATAGTAGAAACACCATGTGCTTATGCAACATGTTTTATTAAAAAGAAAATCAGTCAATGAAATTATGTACAGTTATACATTATCTGTTTTTTATTAGACCCCAGTGTTATGTAAGCAACTCATTTCAGTTTAAAGCATACTATACAACACAGAGACATTAATGCACAGAGTCATATACATGGATATATATATATATATATATATATATATATATATATATATGCATATTTGAGATACGCACCGCTGTAGTCAAGTTGAGGAACGTCATCTTCCTGTGCAAAGTCGTTGTAGCTGTCGTAGACTGTGGTTCCCACTCCAGCTGAAACAACAAAGAACAGACATGTTAGAACTGCAAAGATTCACAGGTTCAATGTGACTGAGCTGCTGGAAACTGCTGAACTGGTACTGGAACTATTTTCACTGAAGTGCTGATATGTGATCGTTCTCACAACACATTTTTCTTTCCATGACTTCCTCTCTGGCCTCCATGCACAGACACCTGGATTTGCAATCAGAAAATTCAGATGGTTTAAAGATTACCTTTTTGGTGTATAGATTTATTTATTAATGTTATTATTTAGTCATAAACACATGAAATTTGTATTTACACAGATTTGTTTGACACAACATAAGAGACTACTTCTACTTTTACATTGTGCATTAATAATATCACTTCTACAACTATAAACAAGTATTTTCATGTCTCCTGAAAGATTTTGGACCATCCTTCTGTGTTTTTTTCAGGTTTTTGAAGTTTAAAAACATTTCTTTCCATACCTATGCGATTCAGGTCAACTAACTCGATTGCAGAATTTTAATATCAGGATTTAAACCATTTTTGATATATTTTTCAGACCATAGCGTATCTGTCAAGTCCAGTGTTCCCCAAATTCAGATTTCTCATCAGACTACCAGATAACTCTCTCCAAAATCTTTTTGAAAACAAAAAAGGTGAAGCAGGTCTTACTAATCTGACCAAACCACCCACACCACAGAGAGGAGTGTTGGTAAGGATGTCTTTAAACCTCGGAGATCTGGAGATGGCTGCAGAGGCGAAAATGTTCCAAAATCCCTTTGGAGACACGAGGAAAGCTTGTAAAGCCATTACAAATTAGACCCAGACCAATTCATGAAGACTTTTAAAAGAATGTTTATGTAATGTCATCTTATGGGTTAAAATCACTGTAAATATAACATTGGCATCTGCATGATTTCTGCTTCAGAGGAAGAAAACCTAATAAAGCTTCTTTCTAAATCATTTTCTTATAAAACACTTCTGCTGACAAAAACTTTTGGCACACTTTAAGGCAAAGTCTGTTTTCATTACTCACTGTTGCTGCTAGCTTTCTATGTAAAGGCAGCTCAGTGAATCAGTCTTTACTGTTACAGTAGCCATCTTTCTCAGCAGCTGTGGTTAATGCTCATTACCCTTTCTGAAATCTCAAAAATGACTCCATGTTTCAAGCTGGAAGCCAAACTTTCCAGCCTGTCTGCCCCCACCCCCATCTCAGCACAACTTTTCTCTGCTTTTCCTCCACATCAGCCCTCTTTAGTCAGCTTTCTTTCACACATGCTCATACCCACTTTAATTTCCCTTTGACAAACTTTTATCAATAATTTTTTACATTTCAGCTTCAGGTAATGTGGTTTGGCCGGACTAACAAAGGCTTCTTCTGAGTTCTGCTCTCTCTCTCTTGCTCGCT
>JBAMIG010000007.1:13276997-13287882 GCA_037177335.1 Kiunga ballochi
CCCCCCCCCCCCCCCCCCCCCCCCCCCCCCCCCCCCCCCCCCCCCCCCCCCCCCCCCCCCCCCCCCCCCCCCCCGACACCCTCTTCTCAGTATCACTTCCTCAGTTTAATACCCCGTCCTCTTCACAGAGGAAATAAACAATCACAGCTCGTGAGTTTGATGCTTTTCCAGCGTCTCACAGCAGCAGACTAGCAGTAGCATGTACCATCATGCACAATGACATTTAAATAATACATCTGTCATTACCTGCGGGTGAATTTACTGACAAAAACCAGAGCTAATGAGGCTGTGAGATACATTTATTCCTCTGTTTAATTGGATGAAGGATGCAGATTCTTGTTAAACTACAAATGGTATAGAAACCTATACTATGTGTCACTCACAGCACTCTGCAGACTTTATTGCAGAGACATGGATACTGCAGGCAGAGTGCATGTCTGCAGTAAAAATGACTCGCCATAAAGAAAAGGTGTTGCCCGTTTCAGGCTTCACCCATCTCTGATGGCAAAGCTGGAAAAACCCACATCCTTTCAGTTTCTGCATATTAACATGTGAGATCATGCGTATACCTGGGTGGCTCTGGGGTCTTTCTGTTATCTTGCAGGGCTAAACAAAGGCTTTTGCTCGCTCTATCCTCCCAGAGGAGGAGGAGGAGGAGGAGGAGGGGTTGTTCTTCATAATTAACTGGCAGTGATGGGAGCTGAGCTGTAATCAAACTGCTTAGCCAGCAAGCAGAGTGTGTATGCGTGTGGTACTGGAGGCTGCAGCTGGGCTGCAGTAAATGTGAAATTCATCTTGACTGGAGTTTGGCCAGTTGCATGTTGGGAGATGTTAAAGAGAAGCTCTTCATTCCTGAGAGGAGGATCGAGCTCCATTTGCAATCAGCCCATCTGTGACTAATACATGTGTTGTTGCTGCTGAGATAGAGCGATTTCCAGCTGCAGGGCAGCACCATGAATGTTTGACTGACTTCAACTTTCTCCAGAGGTAGAACAATGTTTATTATGGCACCAACAACAAATGCAAACAAACATTAAAACCTTTTTGTTTGCAAAAATCTTTGTTTTTTTAGAACACATCTGACGAAACATGCGGAAATTCGCTCTTTGCTTTTACCTCAGCATTAATTACACTGGGAGTAGAGGGCTGGAGGGAGGTTAAAGGCCTTGCTGAGTGGTTGACCTCTGTTGCCTGCAAGACCTGAACCAGGTTCTCCAGACCCTGACCCAGATAGTGCATGAAACTGTGCACTCTTTTTACAAGATCGGTCTGTAATAGAACACAGTTTCATGCACATCACCTTATATCTACCAGAACAGACTAAATATATACTAATATTGGGATGCAGAGACACACGTGGTTATCTCACTACTGGTACAATTTATCACATCATCAAATAAGGCTAATTACTAAACCCTAAAAGGAATCATTACGTGATTACGTGACGTCACTTACCACCATATAATAACAAAAAACTGTTTTTGCCTTAAAATTCTTCCTCCAGTGGAATAAAAGTCAGTTTAACGCAAAAAAAAAAAAAAACTATTTTAAAGTTATCACAGAGCTACATGTGTGCTTTGAAATAGTTTAGCCTCTTTAAAGTTTAACTCCATGAACTCACCTGTGAGAAAAAGTAAGATGAGAACAGCGACAGAGCGGCTGATGGTCATACTGGAGGCACAGCGATGATTCTGTTGGTGGAAAAGGTTTTTTGTCCAGTATGGCAACCTGAGTCCAACTCTGAGAAAAGTTCCTACTGGTTGAACAATTTTGTAATCCCTGTTGCGGATACACACTGTGGCTGCACCGCGACTCCGCAGCTTGGAGTGAAACAGGGTGAAGATCCTCCCGCTTCATTATAAGAGGCAGTACCACTAGATGGCGCGAGCGGGCTTCTTCTGGTTTCCTCCCACTGCTTCATTAAACATAATGGTGGAAAACGTTTAATAACATCGTTTAAAGAACTTAGCACTTTCAATAACTGATTTTGGTCAATTCTATTTGATTTCTTTTTTCTTCTTTAAAAAAATTTAAATTTAAAAAGGTTACTACCAGCACCCACAGACCTTTTTTTTTTTTGCTTTGTTTTTTAAAGAAAGGGAATTTAGTTTTGTTGGGGACTTCCAACAAGACATTTTGTTTCCTGTTTAAACATCGGAATATCTAAAATATATCAAACAGAATACGTTATGTTATAAATAAAACCCCATCAATATTAATGTTTCAGTGAGCAACACGTTGTCATGGTTTTATTTACCACGCGGTAACTTAGATATGTTTACAGCAGCGGAGCCATAAGGACGACGCACGTGAGACCGGAAGCACCGCTGCTGCTGCTTTCAATATAAAAGTCGACATTGAGAGGCAGAGAAAAGTTCGCTGCTGTAAATACAAAATCAATTTTTCACAATGAAAACAAAATAAGCCATTTTGGTTTCTTATATTATATAAATGCTGAACCATAAATATAACACTTTTCAAAAAGCTTTTTCCACACTTAAAAAAGGATAATAAGATGGTTTATGGATAAGATTATTTTACGCGACCTTAACATTCATGGGACATTACTACATTTATTTGTGTGAAGAAGCAGGTGTTTTACTTTACTTTGGAACCATTTGAACGTTGCTGTTGCTGCCCCCTCTCCTCCTTTCCTATCCCGCCCCTTTTCCCCCCTTCTTTCTCTCATTTTTTTCTCGGGAAATCTGTCCATCCTGTCAGGAAAGTAAGTCTGTGACGACACTTCCCCATTTTCCCTTGGCTTCTCCCTGAAGTTTTTTTTTCTCCTCCATCTCTGCGTCCAGACACCAAGCAGGAAACTTCTCTCTTGTTTTCAGTTAAATAAAACAACATGTCTCCGCCGTCTCGACGGCTTCAGACGAAGCCGGTGATTACCTGCCTGAAGACCTTCCTCATCTCTTACAGCCTTATTTTCTGGGTGAGTCGCTGGACGACGTGTAATGGGGGGACAGCGAGTTCAGGGAAGAAAAAGTGTGTTTGTTGGGGGGGGGGGTCAACAATAGGCTCGTAATGTCTGCTAAGCCAACAGAGCTAACTTAACGATAAATTCCCCAGAAGAGTTAAATACATAAAACGTTCCTATTTGATCTCAGTCACTTGTTGGACATCCAGTGGACGACGCTGATTTAACGTTTCCATAAGCATCCGTTAGCCGTTAATGTCAGTTTGAGCCTAACTGTTGCTTTTTAAAGATTTATAAAAGATCAAACGCTTATCATGTAATCCTCAATTAAATGCCCCTTCAATATCAAGGTCAAAAGAACTCGACTAATCGTTTATTTACCGTAGATTGATTCGCAACATTTTTAAAAGCTACATGAACTTTTTTGGTTTATTTGTTTTATCCCTTTAATTGGTTATTTTATTACACAACCATGGTTCAAAACGTAAATTTATTTAGATTATTAGAATACAAATGTATTTATAGAAGTAATACTTAAAACCTTGTACTTGTAAGATTTAAATTAAACACGTTTATCATGAGGTCTATTAAATTATGTGGCAAAGTGTACACATAAGGGCAAATGATGTCAAAAAGGTTAATTAATAAATGAAATTCTACAAAGTGGAGATTTGTTAATCACACTTAAAATCTTGGATTTCATGTCCTTATTAAATGCGGGAAAAACACGTTTTATAGTTTTTTTTTTTTTACTTTTAAGTGCATAAAGTTTGGTTTATCTAAGTGCAACTAAAGATTGAACGTTTAGTCTGCTGAATTGTATTTAGTCGTGTTAATGTTTGTAATCTATAATTCTTTACATTTTTTGTGTAACTATTCAGACACTGGGTTATTTATCGTAATGCTGTATTATACAAGAAACACCTAAATGTATATATTTAGGCAAACCATTTTCCAGTAAGTCTGGCTTTGCTAAAAGTGGCATCAGAAAGCAAATGCTACAGTGAAGCTGACCTTCCTGTGGGTAAAAAAAATCAGTTTTTTCATGATAAATTATCAAGAAAAAAGCTATGACCACTCTGAGATGCATGTGTACTTGAAGTTAAACGTCTGTGTAGTCCTGTCGCACCATATGCACCCATCACCTCGCTTTGGTTTCTATCTTTTAGGTTTTCTTTTAGAAAAAGCTTTTTAAAAGATATACATTTCAACCAAGTCTAAGTGAGACAAAGATAATATGTCAATGTTTCCTGGTTTATTGGGGAATTTATCCAGTATGTGTGTAAAGCTCTGACATAAACATTTTATTTGAATGTGAAATTATTTTTAAAGCCATCTGCTGTTTTAGTTTCAATTAGGTTGAAACAGGTACATATTAGATGCAATAACTATTTTTATCTGCAATAACCATAACTGTGTAATGTCCTCATGCATTTATTGCTTAGTTGGTTTTTCCACATGCCTTACCTACTGGACAACTAATTCTTTTATTTTGATTCTTGAAATTTACTCTAGCTCATCCTTCAGGTCTCGGTTGTGGGTCAGGAGAGTGAAAGTGGTGTTTTTTAACATCTGGAAATCAAAACAAATACCGCATTATCATTTGGAGACCTAGAGAAGAGATGTGTACATGTGCATCCAACCTTCTGTTTATTTACATGTAAGAAATCTGGGTTTGCTTTGAGTGGAAAATGTGCACTTATCATTGTTCTCAGTGTTAATCTTTGGACCGATCAAACAGCCAGCTGTGGTTAATGCTGCTGCTAAACACAAAGTTCAGGTCAGTGCTTTTATCTTTATTGCTTCTGGCTGTTTGAGCAGCATGCCCCCCCACCACCACCATTCCCCTCCTCCACTGTAATGACTCATGCAGGGAGCAGTAAAGAAGATGGTTCCTAAGATGTGCTAAAAAAAAAACTGACAGGGAGGTAGATAAAGGTTGGCATATTAATCAGGTATCTTGTGACTGGTGCTAATGAAGGAGGCTTTATTCTGTTTGTTTCCCTGCACATCTGCCTCAGACACACACACACACACACACATGCCTTAAACCCATTTGCATTAGCTCCCCTTAGAACAGTGGCGGTTTTGATAAAGGAAATCAATGTGGGGGGAAACTGGTTTTCCTGGATTCAGCACTTCATGGTTAAGTAAAAATGTCCTTGATATCTGCCAGAGTGGATGTAGATCATTAGTTTCTCTAAAGGGACAAGAAGCGTGCACAGCAAAATGCTTTGCAGCAAAATCCGCATAAAGCCAGAGTGACACGGTAACATTGTGCTGTTTGGTTGTGATTTCAATGATCACATTTTTTTTGTTCCAGCTTTTTATCATACACACCTAATTATGCTATGAAGTGAAGTAGCATGAGACTGCCCAGCTGGTTTAGAACCTTTTAGTTTTTGAGCTTTGTGTTAGTTACTCCTTTTATAACACTGCTCTTCTTTGTGCTGATGCCGACTTGCACTGCTGTTGACTTCAGCTCACAGGCGTGATCCTGTTGGCCGTCGGGGTGTGGGGGAAGGTCAGTCTGGAGGCCTATCTCACCCTGGCTTCGAAGGAGAGCACCAATGCACCATATGTCCTCATTGGGACCGGAGCCATCATCGTTATTTTCGGGCTGTTTGGCTGCTTTGCTACATGCCGCGGCAGCCCATGGATGCTCAAGCTGGTAAAAGATTGTTTTTCTTTATAAATTAAAGGAAAATAAACCCCCCCTCAGGTGTGATTTGGTGTAATTTGCTCCTTTCTGTTCTTTCAGTATGCTATGTTTTTGACCCTGGTGTTCTTGGCAGAGCTTGTGGCTGGAGTATCAGGCTTTATCTTCAGGCATGAGGTGAGACAATCAAACATGAAATGGACTTTTATAAGGTTACAAAGTTACAAAGTAGTCCGTTCAGCAAAACATATAATCCATTTTGTTTGAATTTACCAGATCAAGGATAAAATGGGAATTGCATTTCAGGATGCAGTGAAGTACTACAACGGCACCGACCGCATCAGCACTGTTGTCGACTCTATCCAGAGAACTGTAAGCAGGTTATTAATCATAACAGTATTTCCTGTTTGGCTTTGTACGAGCCAAAGGAGCCTGATGGTTTTAAGTGCAACAAACGGAGCAGAGGTGCTGCAGCATCACTCGTGCAGCAGGAGCAGATGATTCATATCTTATCCAGATAACACTCACTCGTGTTTTTGCAAGAAAAACCCTCATCCTACTGCTTTCCCTTTTTCTGAAAAATGCATCTTTAGTGTTGCATAAAGAAAATTGTTGTGCTTTTTGTAGTTGCATTGCTGCGGCGTGAAGAATTACACTGACTGGAACAGCACAGTTTACTTTCACGACAGTGGGATCCCCATCAGCTGCTGCAAAGATAAATGCTCAGAGGAGAGCCTGAAAGACTTGGCCAAAGCTGGGGAAGTAGTGTACACAACAGTAAGTTAGAAACAGCTTAACTAAAAGAAACCGTTGTACCGTGATCACATCAGCTTTCATGTTGCACTAA
The DNA here is from genome assembly GCA_037177335.1 of Kiunga ballochi. Taxonomy (NCBI): domain Eukaryota; kingdom Metazoa; phylum Chordata; class Actinopteri; order Atheriniformes; family Pseudomugilidae; genus Kiunga; species Kiunga ballochi. The sequence goes on from JBAMIG010000007.1 coordinate 13,283,427, forward strand.
ATCTTTGTCTGTTGTGTAGGGCTGCTTTGCACTGGTGACCAGTGTGATGGAGGCCAACCTGGGAATCATTGCTGGGATCTCCTTTGGGATTGCATTCTTTCAGGTGTGGCATATATTCAGCTAAAAGTTGTTCTCTATTCATGCTGGGCGCTTATTGCAGCAAACAAGCACATCGGATGGTAGCGACAAAAAATACACACGTAGCACTTCCTACTTTTCAGTGGCTATGAATGTAATCTGAGTCCAGCTTTTTAAGGTTCTTCTATTAAAATGCATTAAATATAAGGATCCTTGGGTTTAGCACAGATCTGGGACTTTCTGCATCATTTTGAATTTATCCAATCTCTTCGGCGACTCTTAAGTTAGCTGTTGTTTTGTTATGACTGGCAGATATAAATCTGAGCAAGAGGCCATGTTGTGGAGTCTCTCAGGGGTCAGTCGTTTGACCTTATTTGGTCAACTTTTATATGCTTCACGTAGATGCAATTGCTGAACTTTAACATAAATTATCCAAGTTATGCAGATGATGCACAACTTTTTGTCTTTGTCGTCAGACAAACGCAATCCAGTAGGTCTGCTGTGTTATTAGGACAAATAAACTCCTGGAGAGAGAAAATTTTGATAAAATCTTGGAGTTTAGATCTGACTTTCAGCAGCCAGAGCAAAGCTATGACTAAAAACCTTTTTCACCACAACAGGATTAAAAGTTTAGTCTCCCAGAAAGACCAGTAGAACCCATCCATGCATTTATCTCCTGCAGACTGGATCCCTGTAATGGTCTTTTAACAGGACTTCCTAAAAGAACATTAAACATCTGCAGCTCATCCAGATGCTGCTGCTGGCGCTTTAAGTAGGATGAAGAGATCCCACCAGATTTACCATCTTTACACTGGTTTCCAGTCAATCACAGGACAGATTTAAAAACCCTGCTGATTGTTTATAAATCCCTGAACAGTTCAGGCCCAGAATACATCTGTGATATGTTCTGAGAATATAAACCAATCAGAGCTCTATGATCCAAAGACGCAGGTCAGCTGGTCCAAACTAGAGTTCAGACTAAACCTGTAATTCTTTTAATGATTCGTATAAAGCACGTTGAATTTATGCAATACAAATTAACTTACCTTGAACACTTTGATTCACTGCAGCTACATAAATGATATGCTAGTCATATCCCTCCCTGGGGTTGCTGAACACTTCTGGTTGGCAACAACAACATTAAGTTAACTCAAAGAAACTTTATTAAGAAGTTAAACTGTTTTTCACAGCCTTGATTATTAATTATTAAAAGTATCCATCTTTCCAGCCTTACACTTATGTTTGAGGCAACTGTGTGTCTGATAAAGCAGATAACTTTTACACATGACACCCAAACAGGCTGGAAAAATGCTTCTCTGAGAGAGAGGCTTGTTTTCCACACCTCTTAGTTGATTGTGTTTTGTTGACTTGCTCATTTGGGATTAAGCTGTACTTATTTTTTATCAGATGAAATCTGAACATGACCACCGATAATTATCAGGTAAAACCTGATGACAGCAGGTTAAGGGTAAAGCAGACAGATAAGACTTTAAAAGGGCAATAAAATGACCTTTATTTTTACTTTTCATGTTGTTTATGTCCTGTGTGAAATTGTATCATGTAGTTTTACGTGGAATAATAAGCTTTGAATAGCTTTAATGAGGGTCTAATGTGTAGACAACGTGTTAACGGAACTAAGTTCATGAATGAAGTAAAGTAACAAAATCATTTTCTTCCTAGAAAGACAATAAATTATTGCAATTTTATTAAACTTTTGACATTTCAATTCCAAATAATCTTTCAGCTCATTGGGATATTTCTGGCCTGCTGCTTGTCTCGATACATCACCAACAACCAGTATGAGATGGTCTAACAGTCACAGGTGGGATTTCTTTGCTTCTACTTCTTCCAGTTCCATAAACAGTTCAATAAACCATGGTTGGATGCAAATTAGCTATTTTTTTCCCCCCCAACCTGTGTTTTTTATGTGTCTGCAGGTCACTGACGAAGCTCCTGCTGCAACCTGACTTGGGATTTTAATATCATGCGTTATCATTTTAGAGGAAAAACTCACAGCTTAATCTTTATTCTCACCAATGAAAAGCAAGCGAAAGGGAAGATGCTGAAAGGAAGATAAAAGGAAATAACCTGTGATGCTGTTTGACCAAAGGAAAAGGGACTCGCAGGCATTTCACTTCTGTTACTCCTCACATTTATTTAAGAATAGCCCTCTATATGTAGTTGTCACTTTTTTTCTTTTAGTTAATTTGTCAACATTTTTTGTGTCTTATGTTGCTTTTTTCTTACAGTTTAACAATAAACTGGTAAAACTTCATTTTTCACCTCTTGAAACACTCGGTCTCCTGAGGGTTGGATCATGAAAGCCAGTCTGAGTAAATAACAGGTTTGCAATTATGTAGGTCAGTACTGTCTAAAGCCTGCGTGCCAACAAGCCAGCAGTTTTCTATATTAGTGTTTTTCTTCTGTGGATGCATGTGGAATATGTGAAAAAATAAAGATGAAATTGTGTATCTTTAATAGTGTGTTGTGTCAAGATGTATCTATTCACCAGGTGTTTACAGCAACACGCTTACGCCAGCAAGAGGAGACATTTTACTTCAGCAATGGGAGCTAAATACAAGTCTTTGGTCTTTTTAGCTCTGACATGTTACAGAAGAAAAAAGAAAAAGTGGCTTTGGAGTTTTGTTTTCTTTTTTTCATTTTCAGTGTGTTGTTAGGTTTCCCGATAGACCCACACTGAATAATAAAGCAACCAGGGGACTTTCTGCACTGGGTGCATGCACAGATGACTCCCTACAGACTTTCACACACATGCCAACCAGAAGACTGATGATGTTAACGGTGTCTTTGCATCAAATCAGCAATGGATTTAATTGGGTAATGTGTCCAAACAGGACCGGTACTGTACCGCTTTGAAAATAAAAACAGCAACAAGAAGGTGGAGGCTCGCCCTCATTGGGGAGATAGGAAAGTTTAACACTTTACTTATTTACATTTTTATTGTTTCATTTGTGCACCATGCAGGCTTATTTTATTCTACTGTTTATGATGTATTCCATCATTTTATTTGTAATACTCTTACTGCTTCTGACACCTGTCAACTCTTCCAAATATACATGTGAGCTTAAATATGAGTCCACTTTTGCAAAATATAAAAACTGTGCTCATCTTTATTAACATATTTTGATGACAACATTTTAGAGTTGATGTGTTTTATCACCATAAAGAGAAAAAATGTACCACTCACACATATATCAAGATTCATTACGTTTTTGATTTTTAAGAACTAAAAATTAAATTTAGATTGTTAATCTGAAAACTTAATTCTGAATATGAATGAATGAATGTAAACGTTTTAAAATAGTATTGATGTAACGAACAATGTGCTTTAGAATAATCACTGCACCTGTCTCATTACACCTGTTTTATTATTTACCTTCATTAGACACACCTGAGCTCTTCCTGTTACTCGCCTCCCTGCTTCTGTCTGCTTCATAAAATCAGGTAAATCTCTGTTGAGGTCGCTTTTGGAGTAATTCCCACTAAAGTATCTGGTAAGAGTATCTGTTTCTCTTGATTTATAATAGTAGGCAGGGAAATTACGGGAAGGATCAAGTGTTCTCATTACTTTATGGCATAATTATGCAGAAAGGGTAAAAAACGGTGCCGTTCAGACGGTTTGAGTTGAACTGACATCGTTCGGCCAGCAGGGGGAGGTGTGCGACAAAGTCGACTGTGGGATGAGGAAACTATGATTTGATCACCCACAATTTTTTTTTTTCTGAAAAAAGGGGGCTGACACTTGGCAAACTTTCTTCCCCTCCCACCCTCAATGTGCAACACAACTTCATATAATTGCCTCAGACAACTACCTTGAAGAAACAATGCTGCAGATAAAAGCCTGAACAAATGTCTTTGACTGACGGCTCTAAAATGCATTCTTATTGGTCATTGCCGATCAGCTGCTGTATAGGGCCCGCCCCCTTCCTCCTCTTTTCCGGCATGTTGGATATAAAAACCGGCTGAACAGCTGAACTGGTGAGGAAATTCCCACTTTCCTTCCCGGCGGTTGTTGTCCGGTTCCCGTTCAGATTTGGTTAAATCAACCATTACACAACTAAGTCTACTCCTGTTTTTCTAATTTCAGGTCAGTCTTGCTCTTATTTTGCTCAAAATCTGACGTGCAATTGTGATTTTAGCAGCCGGAAGTCAAGGTCATATTTCTGTAATTTAGATGCAGCGGAATAAAATGATTATCTAGCTCACAGCAATTTCTTGAACGCTGTAATGTTTTTTTTTTTTTTTTTTTTTTTTTTTTTCCTTTTTTGGAAATGCGGAACAAATTTCGTTTCTTTTTTTTTCCATCTTTTCTGGTTTTCCTTTGCCAACCCCCCCTTCCCACCCTTTCCCCCCAAAA
>JBAMIG010000007.1:13291177-13328332 GCA_037177335.1 Kiunga ballochi
GTTTTGGTAGCTGGAGGTCAGGGTCGTATTTTTTTGGGTGCGGGGCAGGGGAAGAAGGGGATTGTTTGGTTCGCAGAAATTGTTTGAATGTTGGGAGTTTTTTTTTTTTTTTTTTTTTTTTTTTTTTCATTTTGTGGAGATGCGGAACAAATTTTATTTATTTTTTTTTAAATCTGTTCTGGTTTTCTCTTGCAGATCCGCCATTCCAGCAGTTTCACCCTAAAGGTTTTTTTCCTCTTTCTACTGTATCAAGCCAACTTAAAGTCTTCAATATGATGCAAATCAGCAGCGACTCCACCAGCAACAAGCACTCGCTCATCAATGTCATGCACCGCTTCATAGCAGCAGCCAACAACATGGACGAGACCATCATGGTGCCCAGTCTGCTGCGAGACGTGCCACTGGAGGAGCAGGCCGGCACCCAGGCGGAGGCCAACAACAACGAACCGCCGTGTACCAACAAGCAGAGGGACATGTACGAGCACTATCTGCTCCTCAAGTCCATAAAGAACGACATGGAGTGGGGTCTGCTGAAGAAGGAGCTGAGCAGTGGCGCGAGCTTCCTGGAGATGGCGGTAAAGCAGGAAGAGCAGCAGCGGGTGACTGGGGCTCTATCTCTGGATGACAACGCTGACCTGGAACATCAGTTTCATTATCACCTCAGAGGACTGTTTGGAGTTTTGTCTAAGCTCACAATGCAGGCAGATCACCTCACCAACAGATACAAGAGAGAAATTGGAGGAGGAAACTTCATGAGATAGAATCTAATCTCTTTTCCCTTTGGACTGCTTTTTATGTAGACTCTTTGTGACTTGTCACTGGACGGTGAACTGACCAGGGCACTCCTTTCATTTCTGAAGGACACTGCACCCTCACTCTTCCCACACACACTATCTCTCCCACTCTCTCCCAAAACCAGTGATGCCAGCATGTGTACGCCTGCTTGTTTGCAGAAGCTGGCACTGTTTTTGGTGGAGGTTATTCAACTTCAAGCCAGATGAAGCACAGTTTTATTTTTGACAGATCCCACCCTCACTTATGTTCTAGGAAATTTAAACACTGGTAGGGGAGTTGTGAATATGAATAAAGGCTTTTGCCTGTAGGAGATGTGGATTGCTGGTTACTCTACCTCCTTTTAAATTGTGTGTAGCTTGTTTTTTTTGTTTTTTTTTATGCTGAGCTGATTGGCTCTTACTGCACCAGATGCAAGTCTTTTCCCTCTGGTTATGTGCCTTGACTTCATCCCTTTCTGCCCTGTTCAGTTCATTGTGATTGTGTTTTTTGTTTTTTGTTTTTTTCTTTTCAAAGCCAGTTTTATAATACAAATGCAGTACAACTGAGAAATAAATTAAATTAACTAAAAACCGAGTCCTTGGTCCCATCTGTAACAGGGAGCCTCTTATAAGCCAGATTTTTGGAGCAAGTTGTGTACGTTGTGCCATTAAGTGATGTTTTGTATAAGATGTGGCTTTCCTTGGAAACTCAACACCTGAAATGTTTTCATGAAGGCTGCTTTGCAGCTGGTTGATGCAAAAACATGAAACATTCCCAGTTTCTGCTATTGGTGCAGAAATTGAGAATTAAGGAAATGTTTAAACTGCAAGCATCAAAAAGCAGAAAATCTCTTAAATCTAAATTTATATTTATGCATAAGGAAAATAAACCCAACCTGAAACTGCAGCAGTTCATCCTTTAAGAGGGACAGATGTGTTTGAAGCCCTCCCCTTAGCAACAGCTCTACCAATCCTCTTGCAACACCCTTCCTCCCCACAAGAGATTGTAGTGTGAAGGGCATCCAGGAAGCAACATGGCTGCACAAATTTGTGCCTGACTGATCAGCACTGGTAACCAACATACAGGGGTCCGTGTGTTTGCGTTTACACAACGTGCGCGCGCGCACACACACACAAAGTACTGGATGAGCTGCTGCAGCCCTCTGTTTCTGCTCACAATGGACCACACAAAGGGATGCAAATCAAAATGCAAGGGGTCAGAGTGAGTCTGCCCATACAGATAAACTAGGTCAACTCCATTGACAGCTGGTTTTACAGGAAATCCAAGCAGGTGCTTTATTTTCCTATGAGCTTAGGATAAACTACATAAAATGAATTGACTCTATTTAAACAGTGCTGACTGAAAACTGTTTTCGAAGGGAAAAGGGGAAAAACATTTCTCTAAAAGTTGTTCATTATGGCTCCTACTCTTAAAAGGTAAAACATAAATGAGCAACAAAATTTTCTTAACTAACCCGAAATGACAAACATTTTAACATCCTTACAAAGGAAATGCCTTATAGTTAACCATCTGCATCCTCTGAACTGCAGTCTTACCATCATGATGCAACTAGCTTAAATCACATTACGTTTCTTGTCACATCCACGTATTTGACTTTTCTAAGCTTAGAAAATAAGTTTTTTTTGTAAATAAATAAACCTGAGTAGGTTAATCTCAGCCTATTTTAGTGTTTTTCCTCCCCAAACTTCATCCTGTAATTATTTTCCTAAACATAACTAAGCTGTTCTTGTCCTAAACCTAACCGAGTTTTCTAACCCTATTTGATTTTCTCACTAAACCTAACCGGTAATCTTTGGTTCCCAGACCTGACTAAATGGGTTTATTTTACCAAAACTAATAAGGTTTGTTCTGGAAATCTAACCCATACAAATAGTTTTAATAACAAAACCAAATGTAACAGCCTTTCATTCACCTATTCAAGCCATGATGTGTACTGGACATGACCAAAATTAAAATTAAACCTTTACATTTATAATGGATGGAAGCAAGGAAATAAATATATCTAGATGAGTTCATGTCTCATCTTTACAGGTCCTGTGACCCTCCTCTCTAAATCCTGCAGCCATCTTGTTTAGATTTTTTTTTTTTATTAAAAACATCTTAAAAACTAAGCAGTTTTTGACAAACAAAAACACATTTACATATCTCAGAGATATCAGGGTCTTTGACAAAATAGCATAATTATCATTGTTTAATAAGTATCATTGACTTGGTGAAGACCAGTGGACTATCATTGTAAACGTTAAGTACGGCTTTCCATGGGATCTGTTGAATCATGATGAAATGGCATCATCACAACTTGATTTTCAGGATGAATAAATATACCACCCCCCAAAAAAAGGTTCAGATCTTCCCTTTAAAACATCAAATGGGATCTGATAGAATAATTTAGCTGCACGCCTGTTACAGCCGAACAGTAACGTCACATTTTATCTCAGCACTTGAATCATGACGCTGATATTCTGTGCCGGCAGATTCCCCTCGTCTCATTTATGGCTTAAGAAATCTGAGAGTGATCCTTGCAACCATTTGGTTCATGAAACAGTGACGTTCCAAAGTTCACTGGGTGTTCTGTGTCTGCCAGTAAGGCTGGGTCGCAGATTTAGATATTCAGATGTGTTGTAATTTTGGCGCTGCTCTCGTGGTGCAACGTGTTCTGGGTTCAGTGCAATGTGACAGACCGATCTTGGGACATGTTTGTGCTGAAAGACTGGTTTGGACAACAGGTCTTTGGCCAACCCACCCTGGTGCCACCATGAGGCTGCGTGACAACAGACCGAGCAGGCAGAGGCAGCGACTGGTCTCTTCTTTGGCAATGCTCCTGCGTTGCTCAACGTCTGTAAAACTAGAAAACCAGACAGAGCAGAAATGATCATTTTATGAGCCAGGTCATGTTAACCATGTACAGGTGAGAGTGGAGAGTGATGTCTAAAGGTCAATACTTCTAAATAAAACCTATTATCTGTAATTACAGACACATACAGGCAGCCTCTATCTGGCTGTCATGCCTACATTATGCCTGCTCTTATCACTTATGGAGTCATTTTCTATGGCAACAGCACTGCTCCCCGAACAAACAGACCCGTGCATTCACTGTGCTGTTTGCTTTAATGTACAGATGCCTTTTAGTAAACCGGGAAGAAAAGATGCAAACATTGACTCTGTAAATGCATTTGAAAGAACGAGGGAAACATTTGCTTATGTTGAAGGTTTATGCAAACTTCTGATGAAGGTAAAGGAGCATTAAAAGGAGTGATTTCACTTCACTTCACAAAGATGGAGGTGAGACAGTTTAAAGTCACAAAAGTTGCAGGACATACAAGAGTAATAACATTTTAAAGCATTTACATTTTGGTTAAATAAAAAAAAAAAGCACCCAAGATTTTGTCATTAGATTAAAGATTTGTTTGTAAATATGATGGTTTGCTGGAGTAAAAGTGGCATTAAGACGTTCCTGAGTGAACTCATTCCTAATGGCAGAGTTTTGAGGTGTGAGCAGAAGTTTTTTGTTATAACTTGTAACTTTATCCGAGTGGCTTTTTAATTTATAACCACCATCATATATTACAGTAGCATATAAAGGATCTGTCTGTTGTTTTTTTCAGGTAGCTTTACACCTTTTAAAGCTTCAATATAGGTCTAATAACAAGAATATTATACCGCTGGCTGCACGGTGGGGATTAGCGCCACAGCCTCACTGTATTAACGCGGGCTCTCTCTGGGTGCTCCAAATTCCTCCTACTGTCCAAAGTTATGAATGCTAAATGACTGTAGAATAGAATAGAATAGAATAGAATAGAATAGAATAGAATAGAATAGAATAGAATAGAATAGAATAGAATAGAATAGCATGTTAGGCTGTTTGGTCATTCTAAATTGCCCAGGAGTGAATGTGTGTGTGTTTGTCTCTGTGTGTTGTCTTGTCCAGAGTGTAACCCGCCTCTTGCCTGGTGATTGCTGGTGGGCTCCAGCTACATGTAACCCTGAATTGGTTGTAGTGGGATGGATGAATTCTTCATTTTGTGATCCCGGAGTTTCTCGGCCATCTTGCGTTTAAGGTGCATTTACAGATTTCTGATTATATTTAGAAACCATAGAAAATCTACAGGTTGTCATTAGCTTTACCCCTCAGACTTAGTGGATGTTTAGAATCATCATTTATTTAATTTTCTAACAAAAGGCATCATATGCTAATGGCTGCGACTGGTAATAGTAACATGACGTATCAGTGAGGCGATTGCATTATTTCTGATTGTTACGGTCATTCAAATGATGAAAACTGCAGTTGCTACTTCTGTTATTTTGTGGGTAAGTTTTCTTTTTTTACAACTCAAAATTAAAATAGCTGAGCCGGACTAAACATACTCACTGGGACAGAGGCAGCTTGCATGCCTGTCTGAGTAATTTCATACACCAGGATGACCCAGAAATCTTGACAACATAAAGGCTAGACTAAATTCCAACTAAAAAGCTTGTCTGATGCACAAGATAGTTCACAAAACATTTGTCATTTCAGTTTGTTTGACCACTTCTTTGACGGCTGGAAGACCATGAACCTGCAAAAGTCATCCTATTGGGAACCAGCAACACAAACCCATTGCATAATAGTCCCCCACCATGCTTTACAGTTATAGAGATACACACCACTCTATCAGCTGTTTAAACATTTGACTGTAAACATTGAAACTCAAATCAAGCCTTACTTTCTCACAGGTGAGTTAACATGTAGTTCATATTGAGTGTAAATTCTCTGTACCGTGTTGGTGATCTGTGTGTTTCCAACACTAAGACCAACCTAAAAGATCTTCCTGCAGGTTTTAACTTGTTCTTGAGGAGTTTGCTCGTGATTAAAACTAGTTCGTTGTGTAATAGGATGCACGTTGCTCGTGTGCAATAGAGTTAATGTTGCTAGGCATTGCCAGTGACGTAAAATCATCCCATGTGAGGCTCACGCCGCTCTGCACAACTCAGAGACAACGCGCTGCCTTGTGCTGCAGACATAATGCGAACCAGCATGCACACTGATGTCATTAACATTTGTGTTTTTGACTTCTTTCAGGCTGCACAACAGCAGCGTGGTTGCAGGGAGCATTCCTGAAGACATAACTCCTCTTTAAAAAAGTTATGGCTATGGCAATTACACACATCACCTAGCATAAGAGTCAGCATAAAACTTTATAGAAGAGTATAGAACATGCAAACAGGGCAGTTTTTGCTTTTGCCATTAAGCTACTGAAGAGACTGACATGCTCAGGCAAGTGAAAAAAAAACCCCTGCCGTGTTATTGTTTATCTCCATGTTGGACTTGGAACCAGTGTTACCTGCTGTCTGAATATATTTAGCCTCAATCAATAACTTGCTGCTGCAATTTGGTCTGAAGACCTTAAATAAACTTATTTGAGCTTTGCAAGGCACTACAATTCAGTCCTCACACGCTCAACATTAATAATACTGATATTAACTCAGTTTAATTTGTGAAGGCATTAAAACCTCTTTCCTTCCTCTGTGGAGTCATTTTGTTCTTTTTGCACTTATCATTGCAGCGTGACTCTTTTTGGAGGTTTTCTCTCTTGATTTGAATCATTAAATAAGACTTTTTTTTGTGTGTTTAGTCATTTTACATTCACTGTATGTTTATTCTTAGGCTGCACCCTGTGTCTCCACTCTTTGTTTTTTCTTTTAGAACTACACATAAAGTACTTGCTGAATGAATTTCATGCTTCATGCATGAATTGTAGCTTTATTGAAGTGAAACAGTCTGAACTTGCTGCAGCACATGAACATCCAGCTACATGTTTGCATGTTTGTTTTCTCTCATTATCATTCAGACATGACCTTGATTTAAAGATTGCAACTGTAAAGTATCAATTCTACGTGTCGGGTTGCAGAAGCAAAGGCTCCAGCCTTTCTGTTCCAACTTTTCGTCATGTCAGCAAGGACAGACAGCTGTGATGTTGGGAACACTATGTTCCTCTTCATAGGGGGAGGATTTCCTATCAAACCACTACAGCTCCGAGGCAAAGAACCACCCCATGTCTGATATAAAAATCTACAGTGACACTAGAAAGGAAGAAGTACAGACTTCCTTACAGCTCCTTAAGTTTTGTTTGGTGTGTGTGTTCTTTTACACAGAATACAACCAGCTTTCCTGGATGCTGGATTTGAGCACCAAATAGTACAGATCCCTCTGCCATGTCATTTAATGCCACACCACAATCAGTTTGGGTTGCTACATGCAGAGAGAGCGTGTCAGAGAGGAACGTACAAGATTATGTAAGAGGCGAGTGGGAGGGTGTGGAGTCCAGCTGGAGCTGCTTACAGCCTGACACAGCACGCCTCTGAAAGCGAACAATCCTCTCAGCTCAGCCTTGTATGCAGCTTGAACATGCTTATAGTCCTGTCGCTGTATGTGCAACTTATGTAGGTCAGTGCAGCCTCCAGTCAAGTATGCAGTAACAAGGTGGATTTGAAGATGTTCTCATATCACCTCTGTGATACATGTGTAAAGATAATGCAACTCAGGGCTTTTGATGGGACAGCTTTTAGAAGTAAATACATGTAGTTTATTATAGATCAATACTTTAGATAATGCTTGTATGTTTTATAATGTCTAATTCTGCCACTCAGATGCTGAAAACACTCTTCACCACCATCCTCGTGTGTAAACCATTGTTTCTAAATCTACTCTAATTATCAGGCAGATAGGTGATCAGGGTCATCCATCCATTCAGATAAAAGGGGTTTCTGCAGGTCAGTGCCTGTGTTCATCTCTGCTCAGTTGCTGCATTTAATCTACAACAGACAAAGACTGTTCTTGTGAGAGAGTTTACTCACATGAACGTTTCTGTTGTCAGCAGAGCCTCCGGAGACTCCCACTGTCTTCAGAAAACACCACTATCAGATTTCCAACCCTGGTGTTTGCCGAGTGTGACTCGTGCATTGTCTTTACGTTTAAAACTTTAGAGGTTAATGAGTGTGTTTGTTCACTGGGAGGAAACAACATGATGCAGGATGAAGAGCAGATATGTGCCTCTGTTTTGTTAGGAGATTTTAAACATTTCATCCCAGATGCTGGTTTAAAACTATGTGCTGCAATAACCTATGTGCCGCTCAGCTTAGATAAAGCTAAATATAATATTTCTAGAGAAGTGTGGTTGAACTGATTAAACTACAGGATAGTTGTGCACTTCATTTAGTTTATTTTTATGTTTATTCGGACAATGCAGGACAATACAGCATTGTTTTATCTGCTACCAGCCTACACTGTGAGGTTATTCTGCAAACAACATGTACAATGAGATGGATTCACAACAGGGAAGATAGATGTTCTGACATTATAAGAAAAAATCAAAATACAAAGATGTTTTCATATTTGGTCATGCAAAAAGCATTTGTTTGCAAAAATATAGTTGCAGCAAATCCAGCTTATAGCACAGTGATATGTGAACCAGTTTCATTTTAAAGCAGGAAATGAGGGAAGGGGGTGAAGTAAGGTCAGAGGAGAGGTGCAGTTATAGCTGGGGAAAGAAATTCTTTACCGTGTGGCATTTTTCCACAAAGAATGAATCTTTAAAAAAAAAACTATTTAATAAAAGCAACACATCTTCATTTTTCTGTCCTGTAAGATGTGAACTCTGACTGAAGAGCTGGCTGCATCAAGAAGAAAACGTCTGGGCAAGGTCAGCCGGGGATGCAATGCATGACAGTGTTATATTGCTCCCGGGGTTATATTTAAACCTACAGGGCTGGAAGTCATGAAGGTACAGAATTAAACACCATCAGATTTTTCATACCAGTTCAGCCAAAGGACATTCAACACCACTGCTGGGGGTGATTTCAAAGCGCCTTGTGTGATAATCAGGTTGTTCAGTGCAGCCATACGTAAACCCAGCAGTCAGTCCTGCAGAGGGAAGACATAAATACTAAATCATGACTCATCAGGCTAGAAAAGCAAGTCTGGTGTGTCTCTAGCACTGGGATACTCCTGAAACATTCAAGGTACAACTTAGATGGAATAAAACAGTCATTCTTAGATAGTTAAGATCCCAGGGAGCAGTCGACTGAGCAACAGGGAGAGGCTGATTTCAATAGGGCAGTATCTAGGCTCAGCTTTTCATGCAGCTGAGAGCAGGACTTCCCTCTTCTGTTTGGGTCTTTTCTCTCTCTCCTTCTCTCTTTTATGTTCTTTTCAAAGAGTCCTCTTACATAACCTGATCCAGAAGCTGTTAACAAAGACAACAAATGTCCTCAGTGAACTCCTGCAGCCTGGGGCAACTTTTGAGACTCCTGTATGAAAAACTTCCACAAGAAAAAAGCTCAACAAAAACTGAGCATCCCAAGGTGCTGATCATGAAAGACAACAGACCAGAATCATAAATACTGCCCAATCAAAACGGCTAAATGTAAAGTAAACAGTGACCTGCATCCTTTTCTTCTGTCACAAACAAGATCATATTTGCTTTTAAGATTCGTCTCTATTGTTGGTTTTGCACAGGAGGCTCATTTTCTCTTAGAGTACAAGGTAGAGTGATTATGCAGTTGATGTGGGACATTGAGGGATATTGAGAGGCTTCATGGTTGCTACTGCATAATGTGAAGAAAAAAGGAGAAGTTGCTCTACCTACAAGAATGGAAACCTGAAGTAGAGCTAAAATGAGGAACTGGGATTGGCCTGAAACCATCAAAAAGCTCTGTTTGTTCTACATTGTTACGTGTTAGATACATTCAGCTTTATTGTCTGACACAGACAAATAAAAAGAAACCATCTTATTTAAAAATGTTCAGAGTGCAGATAGTAGTGGGAATTAAAAAGATTTTATATTCTGCGGGACTTTGTAGCGGTGACCTGATGGTAGATGTGGGAAGGATGTGTGTGGGAGTGGTGTAATGGCTGTGGCTTTCCCGGTAACAGCCTCAGTGTGGAGGTATGTGAGCTCCACTTCAGAGGGGTTGAGCTAACTAAAAGTTATTTATGACACTTTTAGAAGAGCTTTTGTAACATTAACATGAGGATTAGTGTATTAAAGACCTATAAACGTTTTGTAAAGGCATGTTTTGTTATAGCAGGAGCTACAAGGAAACAGTTTCTTTAGTTTGTGATAAAAGACAGAAAGAACAGAAGACCATGCATCTTTTTGTTAACATATCTGGTGCACTTTGTTCTCCCCATATCCCTGAGAATAATAGAAATCAACAGGCAAGCCTTCTTTCCTCATACCATGTCAGTCTGTCAGGGGGGCTTGTGCAGACTTGCCCCATTTTTATCCAATTGGAGTTTGTTGTCCCATTACAGCAGGCCAATGAGGAGCGAGGCAAAGCAAAGGTTTGGTCAACGGGGCGGACCGGAGGGGCCCAGGTCTGTCTGGGATGCCACATGGTTCACAGGAGTCAAAATACACCCGTATGAAACATGATGACCTGTCCTAAAACACAATGAGTCAGCTAAACGGCATATAAGATCTTAAGATAACAGATTACGGTATTTTTCTGCTATATAAAATCCAGCAGGGAGTGTTGGATGCACTCTGCACTGTCATTACACAATGGGAAATGCACAGGTTACACTGCTATCACAACCATCTGGGGCAGGAGGCCCTGCAGGGGACCGGCATGCCACATCCCAGCACAGTTAAACATGTCACGTCTCTGCTTCAAACAGGGCTTTTGCACTAGCAGGAAAATGTTGAGCTTGAATGGCAATCAAAGCTGCAGCGCCATCATGATAGTTTTATCAACCTGTCCTCAGTTTGACTTGGACATCAAGTTTCTGTTTGTTTTGTGCGTCACTGAGTAAAGATCCTGACAAATAATCAGCAACTAGCGGTTAAGCAGAATGAGGCGTCCCTCTGTGTTTGAGCAGCAGGGTCAGGCCAGTGATTAGCAGCCATATCCAAAATTCATATCCACGTTCTCTGATGTTCTTTGAAGGAGACAGGTACACTAAAGTAAGCAGAGCAGATGTACGCTGTGTTATCTGAACACTGCAATGCTGCAGGTTTATTGCAAAATCCACACAAAGCTGTAATGTTACTAAAGTCAGAGCTAATCTTTCTATTTCTAATGACCGAGAGGATACAGAGAAAGCAGCAGGCAGAGGTTTGCTCCGGTTAGCAGAGATATGGGCCGAGTAGCTGTTGTTGCTTCCCTCTAGTGGATAAAAAAAAAAGCCAAACTTCACTGAACTGGAAGAGGTTCTCTTATTTTTGTAAATAAGCCAGTTTAGTGGTAATGTATTGTTATAAATAGTGCTTTTGTTTTATCAATAGTTGTTAAGTTGCACAGCTGCACAAACACACATATTCCACATGTTGAAATGTAAGTGTTGTGAGATAAAGACAATTACAAAGTCCCAAAAATAAATAGGAAGTGCAGCTAGTGAGCTACTAGATTAACTGGAGTCTCTAAATTTTCTCTAAAAGATAGCGGGAACGACGGACCCGAGGCACGCCGTGGATTTTACCAGCTCGCATCTTTGGGACGTCCAGCTCTGGACGCCTGGCCTGTAACTGGTTCACTTTCAGGGGATAAAAAACAAAGTCTTAAGCTGAGTGTATGAAGTCAACTTTACCTTGAGTAAAGACATTTAGCAGAAATACATTTTATTAAAACAAAAGTGACCAAAGCAAAACCAAGCATAGAACAGCCCAAAGCCAACTGGGAGGGACAGAGAAAAGCATCAGTTCCAGTAACAGCAGCACTGTGCTCATTTGTGGTCGGGCTCCTTTTATTAAGTGAAAAAGAAGCTGAAATGATGATTTCATGCCAAAAAAATAACATAAAAGACCTTTTAAATAAAGCCTGAGAAAGAATCACACCCTGAACTTATTTAATACAATAAAACAAGACAAAATAAAGACAAACTATGATTAACAATCATGCTTTATTTTGCTTATTTCTTATAAAAGACTCTTTCGGGATCTCACACACTTAAGTCTTCCAGTCTTGCTGTATCCCATTTCACTCCAGCTAAACTATACTTTACACCTTAAGCCTCTTAAATAACTTTTTTTTTTTAGTTTGTAACTTCAAACCAAAACTTCATTGATTGTCAACACAAAATCTATCTTAGCACCAGTACAATAAAACTGTACTTTTGCTTCTTGAAATACTGTTTTTAAACGCGGGAGGAAAATCTCATAATAAAGGGATCCTAGTAAGTACATAGTAGAATGAAGCACCAACCATAGAAAGCATTTTTCAAAGATAAAGGTTGTCAAATACACAAGAGGTCAAATATATTAATGACTATTAAATTAAGCACAACAAACAGTGTAAATTAAACACTGCAACACAAAAGCACTCTGCCATCTGAAAACACTACATCAGGACGTATAGGGGACAATCGTGGCTGCAGTTAAGAGGGCGTTTCAGTTCCTCTGGTACAGTTCTTCCTCTGAAGATATCCACAGGATTCTGTTTGACTTATGAGGACTGGAAAAACTACCGTCTGTCCCATTCTGTAAACAAGCTCCATAATGACATTGCCTCGTACTGCGAGAAGGAACGGGGACTGCTTAGTGTTGCGTAGGTTTGCTTTGCCAACTGCTGAAGGAAGATAAGCTCTCAGATGTGTCCAGTCATGATCTCTCGAGGATGATGAGGTGAAACAGAGTAGAGACGTAGCTCTGAGCTGGGACTGCGATTATGTGCCGTGGTCGCCATTCTTTGCTGGTCTACGGGGTCTCTGAGGTTTACAGAGAAACCATCTGGGCCAGCGGCCTCCCTGACTTAAGCGTCTTAGCTTTACACAAGAGTTCACCAAGATAAAAAGCCTTGGATTATCTCCTGTTGAAAAATATCGCTTTCCCTCGGGAACGAACTCAGCAAAAAGTCCAAAATTGATCCGTCCCTTGCCACAAGAAGTCATTTATGTAACCAAACATGGTAACCCTGATGGCAAGATATACATATACACTACCATATACATACATAATCAATAAAAAAGTTTCTTGTGTATCCAAATATACCTATAGATAGGAACCTGAAAGCTGCTTTCCAGCACTATCACTCCTGTGAATGAGGTCAAAGGTGGAGTGTCAAGTGTTTCCTGGAGTTAAACCTATGACCCTCGTTACATCGGACGGAGAAGCTTCGTATGAGCTGCTGCTTGCATGGAAGGACCTGGTCAGACCAGACGACAGCAGTCTGTCTGCATGGTGGAGGAGAGCGATGGAGGCCATCAGCTTCGAGGCTTCGCTGCGTTTTTCACCATCTCTTCCTCCTCGTCATCCTCTGATAGGATGTGAAGGGAAGATCCTAGTAGTCTCTGAAGCTCTGGTACACAACACACCAGATCAACAAGTCCCTCTTCCTCTTCTTCCTCGTCTTCCTGCTTATTTTTGCCCTTGTGGAGGGACGCTAAAGCAGAGCTCACCTGGCTGACAGAAACCTGCCTCCAGAGCTCAGCCTGGGTCAAACTCACAACCTCAAACTGCGGATAACGGGCCCGGAAGATCCGCGCCGACATCTTCAGACGCTTCAGCACATCTGCCAGGAGGAACCAGTTACAGAAGCTGTGGGAGGACACATTTCTCACATTACAACAGGTTAAAAAAACATGTAGTTTTAGGCTCCTTTTTTAAACAGGAAATACTGAAGCAGTTTAGACATGAAAAAGCAGCATAGAGTCTGACTCATAACGTTCATTCAGCAACAAATGTTTGAGGGTTTCTTTTTAAAGCACAAAGTAGTAAAATTAGTTCCTGTACTTTCTTTAAAAGTGCATAAAGAATCCTCTACACGAGCAGAATCACCTGTTTTCCAATGGCGTGAGGTCATGTGTGTGTGTGATGGCTGCTTAGCACACAGCATCTAATTTATCTCCAGTACGCAGAGAAGAAAGTGCATTTGTTTAAGAATGAGCTTTGATGTTTCTCATAGTTTTAGCTGCACAGAAAACATCCAGTTATCAAGGCTCATCATATTATCCGTCTTCCTTACAGATATCATCTTGAGCAGAACGTTTATATGCATTAGTCTGAAAACTGTCACCTCAGTGTTTAAGTTTGACCTAAAACAGCATCTTATAAACAAGCGTGTATTTAGTTCATCATTTCACAACTAATAAACATACAAAAAGATGAGGATGTGTGAAATACAAGGAAAAGTAAAGTTGTTTGCAACTTAGATCTAAAAGTTATTGTTAGATTTTTATAACATTTTAGGAGAGGATCTGGATGACCTCTTTTTTTTACCATCAGACTAAAAAAACATTAAGCTTGTTATTATATGCAAAAAATGACAGTGGTTTAAATGCATTAAATACAAAATGGTTCTGAGGTGAAGTGACTGGATGAAAGTCAGTGTATCCCAGACCACAACTCAAAACAAGCACGAGTACGAAATCTCCAAACATTTTCATAACTATTGCGGTAAACAAAAAAAAAAAACAACAGAAAACCACATGTCTTATGGGCAGATGGAGCTCAGGAGGAAGAGCAATCATCTTCCAACCAGATACTCTGATTCCAGGCTTCCCCTGACTGTACATGCCTAGCTGCTCTCGGGCAACACGCTAAGCCTGCAGTGTTTCTGGATGCGTCTACTGGAGTTCGAGCATCTTTATAAATGAGTGCAATGCAATGTAAAGAACTGTGAGCAGAGTGTTGCTAAACACAGTGGTAACCATGACCCTGCTTAGTTTCAAAACCTTATTACTTCCTGTTATTTTATTGTTACATTTATGGAAATTGAGCTGTTTAGATGTACTTAATAAACACAGAGAAAATAATAATAGTATATCTATTAAATAGAGAGAACTAAGCCTTGAAGCTGTCATGTAATGATGAGTCTCTGCTCCAGTATACAAATACAGAGAAACTTGAGCCGCTTTCAGACGACATGTGTAGCAACACATGAACATATGACTCATTCAAACAGTTCTGTATTCATGCTGACGCTACCCTGATATGTTGACTTTCCTTTGTGTGAACTCACCCCTGTGTTAACGACACCTGAACATGATAGCAGGGTAGCAGAGGTTCAGAGGAGAATTCAAAAACAAGGCAATCTTTGTCCAAATCCGGTTCCGTCTTCCCAGTTCTGCTCTCCTCCTGCTCCTGCTCCTGCTCAGACAGCAGGAAGTCCCAGCACGACTCCTGCTCGGTCTCTGTGGAGAGAAGTTTGCTGAGGTTGGAGAAGGAAGAGCAGAGGACTCGCTCCTGCAGGACGCCATCGCTGAACGCCCTCTACTGGCCGTTTATTCAAACCAAACCAGTAATGCAATAAAACATGACTTCTACAGCCAATTAAAACATCCTCATATCTCCAGTCAATGTGTGCACAGAGATCTCAGGGGAGAAATAATGCTACTATAACCAGCAGAGGAAGACATGAGCAGAAAACATGTGAACAACCTGTTTAACTTTCTGCAAATAGAAACCAGGCTCCAGACTAATCTTTAGCACTGGTCGTACTGGTGTGCACAATTCTTTCAGCAGTTTATTGTGATACATTTTAGAAATCCTTCTTTGCTCATCACACACAGGTGTGTATTGTTTGAAGCTGAACAAACCGGATTTACATTTAGTCTTTGTCCTGATATTTTTCTGCCTGGACTTGTATTTTGGCTTTACTCTACACCTTATTTAAAGCTGCTCACAGGCACAAACATCCTGTTTCTCTTATTTCTCTCGCTGTTCTTCAAACCCGACAGCCCCTCATATTAGCAGTTGTGTGCATCACAATTAACAGGCTTATTTATTTTCTACGGCTCTTCTGCAAGACGCCTCCAGCTGCAGCTCAAACCCACAGAGTGATTTTGGTGAAGGCTGTCCCCATTTTCTGGCACTGTTTATGAGTCCGTATGATCTCCCTCTGATCCTTCACCAGAAACAAATGCAATGCCTTCGGTTTTTCTAGAGCAGCGTCAGGATGTATTTCTTAATATTCTTTTTTGTAACCAAGCCCCCCCCCCACTTAATGTGATCTCGATCAGAGTTGGTGACGTCACACAGCCGCAGTTTCTGAAACACATTAAACTGTAATCCGGCTTTTCTGTTTCATCTTGCTCAGACGAGGGAAAAACTGATTCCTGCGACTGTTTCTGCAAGTTTTCATCCACGTTTACAACCAAAAATAAGACCACTACATCTTAATCCCCAAAATAAAAACTGAGGCCTGTTTTTCTACAGATGGAGAACTGGCCGCCTATGGCTGAACATTAATCTGACATCTTAACCTGCTTCAACTTGCTCAATAGTCTCACAAACATCAATATGTTTTCCTTTAGAACAGCAGAGGAATGGGATGTTAGCATGCTTCTCTCTCACGCCACTTAGAAATGAAAACAGGATGTTTAGATGCTACATTAATGGTGGGTTTCTCACCAAACAGGGAGCTGCTGTAGAAATCCCACGGTAAGCCGTGTTCCTGCTCGCTGTGGCCTTCCAGGTCTGTGAAATATTCTGAAAGAAGGAAAAAGTTAAATGATTTGTTTTAAAACATAAGTAGGTGGTTTGACAGTACTCATTGTGTCTTAAACACAAAGATGGGAGAAATGAGGGCTCCTTCACAGCTGAAGTAAAGGTCTGATAGAGAAAAATCAGTCTGCATGTAACGCTGCAACTGGTCTTTATGATATGCTCAAAAAATCAGATGCTAAATGAATATCAGCAGAGACTGGTAGAAACATGTTGCTTCTTTATGAAAAGTATTGCTTTTCTTTGTGTTTATTTATCCTGGATACACCTAAAATCCCCGATCTACTCAGAACCAGTCCAGAATCTAGGCTACCACAAACTCCCAGGGGACAAGACTGTAACTATGACAACAAGTAGGGATGGTATTACACTGTATCCTGCAGGCTGTGTTGGAACATGCAATCATTTCCTGTAATGATTAGTCCAGTTTATTATTCTGGCCCTGATTGCAGTCTTTAGACCCAAACAGCAGGACTGAAAGTGAGCAGCCAGATGTCAGAGATAGAAATTGATCACCTATTTTTGACTGTGTTGTTTCTGTCCATTTCAATGTCAGACATTCAAGTCAACAAATGTGTATCTGTAAAGAAAAACTGAGCCATGCTCGCTCTGTTAGCTCTAAGCCTCATGCTAAGCAGTAAAAAGCAGCATTTACACAGGCATATACTAAAATCCCATCAAAAACAATCATATGTTAAAACCAATAAATACACATTATTACACTAGTCATTTGACCTTGGGCCGAATGGCTAAAAGTCAAATGTTTTCTTTGGTCAGAGTGGTAAGACCAGTTTACTGGATAAACACAAATAATCAGCACATGACCAGATGCTGAGAAAGTAGCTTAACTCAATCAAAATCATCACTATAAACCTAAACCATCAAAGCAAACAGGCCATGTGTGCAAAGAAGTGGGATGTTTTTGTTGCTCTTATGACAAAAGTGACTGAAACGTGCTGCACATTTCACAGGAAGGCAGATGTGGAAGTAATCCAATCAACTGATTCATAAACCAGAAAAAATACACTGGGAAATGTAGAAAAGCACGTGATCAATAACTCCAAAGGTACAACAAACTGTTGAAGCTTTTGATGCATTTTATGTAACAACCCCATGAGAAAACTAAAATCTTTCTCATTTTATCCCATAAATGTCTTATAGAGTCTCGTGTTCAGCCTCCTAACTGCAAACTTCAGACCAAAGGAAACACAAGAGATGCTTAAAACTCTTACGATAATCTAATATAATAATAAATAAAACAAAATTAATCAAACATATCAACTCCATCTGCAGTAAAGAGCCTCCACCGCTTCCATGTGGTATTAAGTTATCCCAGCCTCATCAGTACAGATTTGTTTGATTGATTACATTGTTAAACTGCTATTTAATCAGTCATGTTGTCAATAACGTACATACCATTTCAGTTACCTGCGCATCACAGAGCTTATTGGTGTCATGTCTGACAGAGAAACGATGACTTAGCACCAAATTTCTCACATTATTGTGTCAAATTAGATGTAGAAGGAGTTTATTCCTCTTGCAATTGTAATGAGTTGAACATAAGCCAGTACATATGTGTTTACATATCTATTTCTACCTTTGCTTTCAGTGTTCTTGATGGAAGTCTTTATGCTGGGAAGCTTATTGGATCTAAAATGTTGATGCAGTAGAAATATTTTCTTCTAAAAAATAGTTCTAGAAATAGTTCTTCTGAAACTCATATATATTAGAAGGTCTATGTACCTGTGAGGAAGGTCTTCATGCTCTGACTGTGAGCCAGTTTGACTGGTGTATGTCCAGAATACGTTGCCAGAGTTGGATCTGCACCGTGGTTCAGGAGCAGCCAAACTATCGGCAGGTTATCGCTTGCTACTGCATCATGGAGGGGCCTGGGGGTGGGAGGGGAGTAAAAAGAAAATTAAAGAAAGAAAGAAACTGTTTAGTGACGATAAAACTTTAGATGGAAATAATGCAGCAATATAAATCAGTGCATTAGAGATTCATAGCAAACACATGATGAAATACCAGAGCACGTTTGTTTGGTTTACTAAGGAATATGAGATGCTGGACAGGTGGTAGCATAAAGAGCTTACCCTGTGACATTACTATACATAAAAAGTTACATTATACAGCTTTATTCTGACACATGCATGCAACAGTAAAGTAAACTAACTACAATGGCCAGCATGCACCATGAAGGCTCACCGAGTTCCATCCTGAGCGCTGCAGTTGACATCTGCTCCGTGTTTCAGAAGCATCTGGACTATCTGAGTCCACCCTCGTGAGGACGCCTCATGAAGAGCAGTATAACCTGCATTATCACGCCGATTCACCTCCCTGATGTCCTTTTCAAGACAGTACTGGACCACGTCCTGAAGAGCAGAGCGGGGATGGGACAGTCAGACGGCAGTGTTTTACAGGCGGATGGCAGAGCTAACAGGTGGGCGTTTACCTGATAGCCAAGGCGGGCGGCCCGCTGCAGCAGAGTCTCGCCTGCATTTTTGTTGACAATCAGCCGGCGGACCTCTGGGGGAACTGGTCTTTTTGGTGACGAGTCTGAACCACTGGTCCGTCCCGACAAACTTTTCTTGTGGGATGGAGAAGATGGCAAACTTTTTGGAGTGAGTGGTGGGGTCACTGCTCCTTTTAAGCCTGCAGCATCATGGTCCAGAGGGAGGGAGGCACCACGTTTCCCCGAGCTTCTAGGCTTGGTCTTGTTCTGAAAAATACATGTTGAGAGCGTTGTGTATAACTTCATCTCTCTGCGTTACATTGCAAAGTTATAATCCTTACTGCTTATCATAACTGACACAAACAGCACTTAATCAGGCCACAAGGGGGCACTGGAATCTCATTTATTAATGACTTGAGCTGAAGTCTAACAGGCAGCATCAGAGTCTTACCTTCTGCTCCTCACTGTCACATAAATGTTTGCTTTTGAACTTCCTTTTTCCTGAAGGTTTGTCATCGCACCCTGGGGATTCCTCACTCTCCTGGTAGCGGATCGATCCTGAGCGAGTGAATGAAGATCTTCTTGGGGGAGACTCTGGACTAGAGACAGCCGGGCTCGGACACTGATCTCCCTGTGCATCTGTATCGACAAGTCAGATTAAACATGGTGACTGGGACTGAACTGATAAACTAGGAATGATAACCTTGCTGAGGGTACCGAAACCCCTTCAGTAAATTTGCATGCTGTATATCAGGCATCTATAAGTCGGCACAGAACCTTTCTGTGAACTACTCTGCTGTTACGGGTACATCTCTCAGACACAGACTCTCGACTCAGACACAAACACTTTCTCACCGTGGGACGTATAACCAAGCAGATCCTCTGTGATACTTATTTAAACCCTTTCGCAGTTTTACAAAGCATCAAAAGACACACATTTTCTCAATTGGCATGTAAATGCAACACCATCCTTCCTGAATTTCCCAGCAGATGTGTTCGAGGGTCACAGCATGAGCTGCATGAATCTAGTTGCAGGAGAAACTGATAAATCAACCAAATGAGACATTATTTTTCTAACTGATTTGTAGCAATTACATTACAAAAACACATCTACACCGCAGCACATTTCCCTGATAACCAGATTAGCAAACTTTTTCTTTATTAAAGCATGACAAGATAACAGAAAGAGGTATAGATAAAACAACAGGATTCAAACTAAGCAAAAACGAACACCAACTGGTGGACACAGGCCTGGATCTGGACCCAGACCATTTATTAAGATAGTTATGGAGCATTTACATGTTAACCTGTGGATGCCTTTCCCACATTTAGGCCAGATGTAAGCGGTGAAAGCAGGACTGACATTAACCAATCTGCAAGCGTTTGCCTCTGCAAATAGAGGCCAGCCAGAGGACAAGAAGCGAGTGGAAGAAAACAATACCGTAACTGAGTCAGGGAATATTGACATTACTTGCTCTAAAAAGGGAAATGTCGGCAGAAGGCAAAGCATCTTAAAGATTATAATCCAGCCTCGTGTTTAGAGGCATAAGCAATTATATCAAGCAGACTTTAAAGCATCACTTTGAAAGTAAACAAACGTTTTATGAATTAGAGGTACTACATTAAGGAGTGGATGAACTGAAACTAAAGGATCAATCCAAAATTTCACCAGAAGTCCCAGCACTCATTGATCTCTGAGCAGATGTGTACAGATGTTTCTTGCTCCCAGTAGTCTCAGCAACAGATCAGTCAGGCCCGCAGGTAGCAGCTCTGAACCTCTTTGCTCATTACTAAGGCATCGCTTCACAATGAGCAAATTCTCATAAATCACTCAGGAGTGCAGAACTTTGCTAAGCCATCGACATGGTTTTGGCCAATGGTTTGGTATTATATTGGAGTTAGAAGCTCTAATGGCAACTTTATCCCCATCTCTTCCCAGTAAAGAAACTATTCTTGGATCAGGCAATGATCTGGATCATCACTAAAATATAATCCACTGTGACTTATAAACATTTAATCAAAACACCATCATAACTATCTGAGTTATGTTGCAGACAGACAGACAGACAGAGAAACCAACACCACCCACTACATTCTGCATTAGTAGAGGTATAAATGCAAATCTTTCAGGAAATACAGATGAGCTTGTTTGAGACTAGGAGAGAGATTCGGACACCAATCCAGTCCAGACTTACGATTCTGGCTTGACAAGCTTTGACTCAGCTTTCTTATTAAAAGGTAAAAAATTTAGAAAAACCAGCAAAACTGGCATCTTTGTGTTTATCTGCAACAGTATCAAATAAAAGCAAATTCAACTGGACTTTTTAAATATACATAATAAATAATAAATGCGTTAACGTATCTTGTTTTAAAGTTATTTCATTTTTAAATGCAAGCACTACTTGACCTAAACACAAGCACACATGATATATATTATTTTTATGATCAGTATTTGAATCATTTTATTTAACGTGACATGGATGTTGTTGCCAGACAGACTAGTCTGAGCTTTTCAAAAACAGCAAAACTACTGGGATCCTGAATGATCTCTAGAGCTTTAGAGAACAGTAAGATAAGTGGGAAAATATCCAATGAGCTGCAGTTGTCTGGAAAAAAACATGTTGGGGATGTCAGAGGTCAGAGCAGAATGAGTAGACTTGTTATTGATTAAAGAATAAAAACAGGAAGAGAAATAACCACTGGTTCCAACCAAGGCGAGCAGAATAACTTCTCTGAAAGCACAACACGCCAAACTTTGAAGCAGATGCGATACAGCAAAAGAGGACCACACCAGGTGTGTCTCCTGTCTGCTACAAACTGAGGATATAATTCACACAGACTCACCATAATTGGTTAAGTGAAGATTTGAAAAGTGCTGCCTGGTCAGATTATCTCAATTTTAGCTGTGACAGTCAGAATTTGGTATAAAAAGCGTAAAAGCATCCTGCCTTGTATTAGTAGTGCTGCTGGTGTAATGGTAGTTAAAGACCGAAGCCTTCCTGAGTACTGCTGACCCCTCCTTTATGACCAGGAAACAATCTTCTGATTGCTATTTTACGGTACACCGGTAGCCTCCACAGTCACCAGATCTTGATCCAATGGAGGACTTTTCAGATGTGGTGGAATGGGGAAGTCTCACCGTGTCAATACAAACCAAATGTTTTCAATACCTCAACAAACCATACCATAAAGAATTATACCAGTTCTGAATGGAAACAGGGACCCCAGCACAGTGTACCTAATAAAGTGTCCAGTGAATAAATATAAAATGCCAATATTGCTTTTTTTTTTGTATTTTCTATTTAAGCAGAAATATAGAGAACGATGCATATAAATATAGTTACGATTTCCTGTTGTCAGCACTGATTCATCAAACTGTTTTTCCCAGAGAAAATGAATAATCACTTAATCTGTAAAATGTCAGATGATGATAAACACCATCAAAAGCAAACCTGCCCAAATGTTTGTCACTGCTTCCATCAGCAGCCAAAAACAGGATTCATGTATAAAACAGAATGATTCAGCCCTCCTTATCTGGCTTTTAATAACTCATGTTTGACGTGTTCAAATGCACTGAAACAATGACTAAAATAATTGTAACTGTGTGGAAACAGTGAGATAAAACCAGTTGTGTACCTGCAGGAATCCCAGCATCCTTCCTCGTGGAGTTGTCAAGACGCTCTCCATCTTCCAGCTTGTCTCTCTCTGTGATATAGTCACCAGTCTCGTACTTCTTACTGGAACATCGCCGGCGTTTCTTATGTGGAGGGGCATCCCCCTCTGCACCAGCTGTCTTGGCCTTGCCCTTAAACATGTGCTCTGTCAGGGGGCTGGATCGGGGTCTCCCCCTTGGTCGTCGGGCAGGCTGGTTGGGAGTCAGTGAGGGTAACAGTGGGGGAGAAGCCGCAGGAGGAGGCATTGGTGGGGGTGGAGGAGAAGGTGTTGCAAATCCCCAAAGGTCAAGTCGAGCCTCGTCCGCTCGCCGTCGTCCTCTTCTCAGTCTTGGGATGGACGGCTCAGCGGCGTCCGCCTCTTTCCTGGATACAGCAGATTTACCGACACACGCTGAAGCCTCGTCACTCCGAGGATGGCTCCTGCTATCTGGAACTGAAATAAACACATCTGGTGGTTATAGTCTAAGCACAGAAGTGTACGTGTAAAGGGGACAAAAGAAACAGGAAATGTGAGACACATGCCACTCTGCAGGGTATTTAGCCCCAAAACTGAAATGTGTACTCAGACATGTCTACAATCCTAAAAGCATCAGAACATTTGTGATAGATGTCACAAATTTGTACATGCAGGGAGAACTTTTAATGGCAGTAAGTATCACAGGACTATCGGGAACAAAGCCTTGTACCTGCTTTGTTGCGGGTTGGTTGCTCAGCCTCGCTGGGGCTGATCTTGTCCTTTGGAATCGGCCTTTTACACTGTGGGGAAAGTTTCCCTGCCAACAGATTCTGCTCCAGCGCATTTGCACATTGTTTCCTCTGCTGAAATACACAGAGGCAGGACTGATCACATGACTGGATATTACTGACCACAAACCTAATGTGGTAATTGGGAAAAGAACCCAATGAGACCCTCGGTATTATCTAACCAGTCATAAATGAAAACTGTGAAAGAAAGCTAAATAAAAGCTTCATAGTTAAAGTGATTAAATGAGCTATTTTAAACATTTTTTGTCAGAACTAAAGATAACGTATCACAGTAAAGAGAAAATATTATTTAATGAATTTACCTTTTTATTTGGAGACACTTTGGCAGGTGGAGTTTCTGTATCCTGCTTCGTCTGTCTGGCTGCCTTTTTTAACGGGTCTGCTGGGGACTTTTCCTTTGCTTGCTTCTTCGGGGGGGTCTTCTTCTGTTTTGTGGCAATGCCTTTTGCTTTGGTTGGCAATTCCTCTTTGGTTCGGTTTGCTTTCTTCTCAGACTTGTCCCCTCCAAGTGCAGACTGGCCTGTTCGAATTGCCACGACCGCATCCTCCGACTTTTCACTTTGGGGACCGTCGGACATCCCGCTGTCTTTCTTTGAAATCTCCCCCTCTAACACCTGGGCCAGCTTGCTTTCCATCCTGTTCCCATTTGTTGATGCATTACTTCCAAAGAGCTGAGACTGACCAGGTGGCTTGCAAGAGCCTTGCTTGGCTTGCTCTTCCTGGCCGGTGTGCATAGCGGTATCGTTTTCCAGGGGCTCCGTAGCGTTCACCTTCTCGGGTCTGTTCGGGGCTTGGGTCTGTTCCCCTTGAGATGCAGTACCAGGCCATTTGTCCACAGACCAGTATGGTGGATAATCAAAAGCAGTGGCAGGTTTGGACTGCGTGTCCTGGCTCTCAACATGCAGATTCAGAACATCAGCTTTTCTTGTAGTACACGGCAAGGCTTGAGTATTCCCCTCACCTGCCAGTGCTGTCGTTTCCAGACTCTGCTGCTTTACAATAGAAGCAAGGTTGGACAAGGGAGACTTTATTCTCTCCCACTTATCATCCTCAGGTTTGGACGGGCTGTGATGGGTAGTCTGAACTGTACATCCCTCTGTATCTGCGGTACCCTTTGTTTTTAGAGATCCCTGTGACTGTTTCCTCTGAAGAGCTGAGGGTTGGTGAGGAAGAAGAGACGCCTGCTGCCAAGCAGGATTGACAGCAGCAGTAGAGTATGGCACCAGTGTTTTGCCAGATCCAGATTTCTGATGACTCTGAGTGTTAGCAGGACTTGACAGTGCAGTCGTAAGGGCTCCTTTAAGAGGACAGTTCTTAGTTATGGCTGTGCTGGTGTTTTTAACATGTTTGACACCTTGTGCATGATGGTTACCCTTCATTAGACAAGATGGCTTCTTTCCCCCTGAGGCCAGGTGCTCTCCTTGGTCAATAATAGATATGAATTCTTGCTTTGCAAAACTCTGAAATTCATCAGCAAAAGTCCCTTTTCCATCTTTGCCTCTCAGGGTAGACGCCAGTATGGGGCTGGCCACACCTACATATGTACCGGGGAGGGTTTTTATAGAGTCCTGTGAAGCACCCTTACCCCACGTTGGCTTAGGTTCTGGGACCTGGTGATTCTGAGTCCTAATTATTTGCTTCTGATGAGATCCGTTCCTGTGGGTATTTGGTAAGACGGGGTATTGCACGGCTGAGCTATAAGATGTAGAATGAGTCCTCTTTGCATTCAGAAAATCTCTCTGACTGGACTCATTAATCTCCGTCACAGAAACTGGCGCATCACTTATGCATTTTGGACGTTTCGATTTAGCAGACAAATCCAGAGGTACGTCTCTTTGTTCAACTGAGCTAGGTGTGTGGTCCCCTGTATCAGTAGGGGGCGCTGTGTTAAGACAACCTGTGGCTGTCTTATCCATGCTGTTGCCTTTCTCCACATGGTTTAGCAGTCTGCTCTGAGAGGTGATGCCGGTCAGTGCAGAGCTACAGCAAATAGCTGCAGTGGGAGAAAAGGTGTAGTGGGTGGGTGCTGCTGACGTTAAGGATGGGTGCTGCAACGGTAGCGCAATAGCTGGTGAAGCTACCACAGAGGCTAAAGATTTGGCATTCTTACTTGACGAGTGGTTGGATTTGAGCTTTAACGTTGATCCTCCTGCCTTTTTGTCTGGGTTCCGGCCCAAAGACAACGAGCAGGGATAGGTCCGCATGAGAGGGGTCCCTCCAACACCCGAGCTTTGAGGATGGATTTCTTTTGGAAACTGACTCGCTGTGGCTTCCCTCAAAGCTGCAATCTGGCCTAATGCTGGTGGAAGAGTAATTTTACAAAGTGGAGAAGAAAAGTTAGTGGGAAGAAAGGCAACAGGCTGGGCTGGTTTAAACATGGCAGAACACTGAAACCCTGGAGGAACACTTTGCAAGGCTTGCGTTTGTGAATGTGATTTCTTACTGGGTGTCACATTGCTGTGACAGGGGTTGTGAGATTCTTCTCGGCTGGCTTTTACACTGCTCGGCCACTGAGGAGTGGGGAAGACCCCAGCGCCGTCAGCTCTGACTTTAGGGGCTTCTGTCCTTTTGTCTGTTCTCTTCTCTGAGCTGGGAAGGACTGAGCTGGACATTGGTGCATTATTAGGCTGTTGAGGTGGAGGAAGTTCAGGGCTGGGGTGGCAATTGCTAGTGTCCAGACATGCTTTTACTGTCTTACAGTCTCTCGTTGGTGTGGTCTTGTTTTGTTGATTGAAGTTTACATCTCCTCTAAACTCAGGGGGTAGTGTCTGGGGAGGATTTCCCACCATGCTAGAGGATGCTTTATTTAGAGCACTGATCTCTCTGCTCACCGTGCCTCCATCCCCAACATTCATTAGTGTAGATTCAACCTGAGTAATAAGAAAAGTTTAAAAGGTCAGTGGTAATTTGCTAAAAAGTCACAATTCTGTAATCAGGTAAGCTCACATCAACAGAAAACCCCCATTTACCTGCATAGGTGTTTCTTTAGCACAACATGCCTCAGACGGTAGCTGAGCCAGTCAGGACAGTTTTCTCTGAAATACTAATATGCTGCAGAACACACAGGAAAAGAGAAATATTTATGACATTGGGGTGTGCTCTTCTTTTTACAGATAAAGGAGAACATTATATTTAAAACCGTGTGGAGAAGTAAGAATATTTTACACAGCAGCTTATTTAAAAACGGTTTTACAAGAGGTGCTTTAAAAAAGATCACATGTTTATTTATCTATTTTCTCAGAGCGTTTTATGGCAGCAACTCCCCATGAGGAGTCCCCAGACAGACATGACCTAAAGAATAATCGTCATAGTGAAAAGCTGTGATATTCTTACCACATTAAACACAGACACACCTTTAAAGTGTATTTTGCTCTACAGACCCAGTCCTACTTCTAACAACGATCAGTAAACAATGGTTTCTGGCTGAGTCAACACATGGAACTGAATATGCAGATTATCAGTGTGCACATCCATGATGCTCCACGAGGCATTAGTGCACATGACATGTGCAACTTGCACACCTGTGAAGGCACCACTTATGATTATGTATATAGTACGGGTTTAGAGCAATAAATGCTGCCATCCAGAGGGGTGTAATATGGAGAAAGTTAAATAGCTCAGGTGAGCATAATGTCAGAGAGCTCTCAATGCCATGAAGATGACCCTCTTTAAACCAGTTAGAAACTTAGACTGGACTCGTAACCTGCGGCAGAGCATTTAACGTTCAGTTTCAAATTAAATTGTAAAAATGGGCCAAATTTTTGCTGCTGTTTTACGACGATGCCCCGGACCGCAAATTCCCTCACAGATTGAAATGTTCTCACACAAACCCACCGAATCTATGCTGATGCCCGACATTATAACCAAAATTAATGTATGTGACTGATTAGCAAATGACAAAGAGACAAATCAATTATTTAACACTCAGTTTACCAGTCAGTCAGACAGTACGGACCTATCACCTTTTAGAATCTCAATGTGATGATAATACACCAAGTTTTCAGCATTTAATCGATTAAATCGTAAGTTTCGCTCAGAGCTCAGCAGATGTATCCAAACTCATGGTGATTCTCAGCTGCGAATACAGGTTACATATGAAACCTGGTGAAATGTAAGTTAAGCCACCAAAAGAGCTTTGCAAATACAGAAACTGTAGACCGTGTGTCACGTTACCATGGGAACCGTGCATTCAGCTTCAGAGTCAAAATGGGTTACATTTATGTTTTTCTTATTTGCTAAATTTAAAAGGTGATACTGGATGTAACGCAGGCCACAGAGGCCGGTTAGTCTTTATCACAAATATTCATTCAAATTTATTCAATTTGGGTTTGGTCGGAAATTCAGGGGCTTTCCACTTTTTATATGACGGTATCAAAACTAAATCCCCATCCTGAATATAAAGCTGAAAGTTTATAGACTGTGGTGCACCTGGACAAACACAGCAAGCGGGTACTATATAAGGTTACTGTTTTGTACAATACTGGTTTCTGATCTGATCCATCGTCTGGAATTGTGGCAAAAATGATGATTTTGCCATCATTGTTTTATGAAGGCGTGCACAGAATATGTAAAGAAAAGGAAAAGTCATCTGGCAAAGAAAGCTCATCATTAAAGCAAAGTGTGCCATCTCTGACCGAGTCTGAGTGTTAGTTGAGCATAAAGAAAGGTTAATGTGTTAAAAACGCTTTGCAGTAAAGATCTCTGATGATATTTCCATAGTAAGCCTTGTTTGATTCAGTAATACGAAGCCTAGCCAGGTTCTGCACACATTACATCAAACATCATGTTAAGCAAATATCAGCAAACATTTCAATTTAAAAAATCCTGAACTCCAAACACAACATGGTGTGAGAAGGAGACGAAACGCTGTGGTGAACGAGCCTTTTCTTTATCTCAACATGTTGCTGGTATCATATTTAACTGGAATATTTTGCAAAAGTAATAAGAAATTTTCTCAATTTATACCAGTTTTTTCTTTAAACGATTCAATTACAAATAATATGAAAATAAATAGCGGGCTTTTTTAGCATGAGAGCAGCCTGCCACATCGTCAGAGATCAATCACAGAAGTCACTAAAAACACATTTTAGTGGAAAGAAGATTTAAAATATGTGACTGATTATACTGACTGAAGTCTGCTTCACTCTGGTGAGAATAAAAACAGATAATGATAATAATTAAGAATTGCTAAACTAGATTAGACCCTACTCTATCTATCTATCTATCTATCTATCTATCTATCTATCTATCTATCTATCTATCTATCTATCTATCTATCTATCTATCTCTCTCCACAGGTGCTGTAAGAGTTCTCTGTGACTTTTCAGTCACTTCAAACAGAAGCTTGTGCTAAGGTGACCCCTGACCCCTCAGACCCCGGGGTCCACCCTCCATGCTCATTCATCATGAGACAATCACCTGCGACTGCTAAAAGGATGTATTGCATTGATTAAGTCATACACACTTTGAATTTAGTCTAAGTTTTCACGCTTACATGTACATTTAAGCATGACAAGAAAATGAGTGTTAAATGTAAATGTTAAATTGGAGGGTATTATTGACTGGTTTGCTTTGAAACAGGAGAATACAAATATAACATACGTGCATGCAATTATGATTAAAACACATGAGGTAATTCATAAAGCAATGTCACCTGAAAACCATCATCTAAAACACTTCCGTGTACACCGGGACCCTCGTTAGAACAGACCCTCGAATGAGGGAGAGACGAGCGCATCTGCAAGTAAATGAGACGACTACAAAATGCAGTACGCAAGAAATGAAATCCATATTAAAGCTTTGAGGGAATGGAAATGTTTCGCCTCGGAGTAATTGAGACAGAACGGAAATTATGCACACAATGACAGACGCACCGATTCCTGCTGTAATCCGCGAGCACTGAGGGGAACCCAGCGATGCAGATAGCGCTCCAGCAAAGGAGGCTCTGCATACATTACCCTACAACAGTTGCTCACAGCTAGTTTGTCTTTGTGCTCCGATCGCGGTCTGATCCGCAACATTTGATTTCTCCCGATCGGATGTAGGCCAGCGAATGCATGCGGTGGTCCGCGCGCGCACGCCGTGGGCAGCTCTGCCCAGACGAAACAAAGTCGAGCCTAGAAAAAAAAACAAGCCACATTATCCTGCTGTAGCCCACTTCCACCCGGCGAGATCGCCGTCCTGCTCGCGGCATTAAAGACACACGATCCCGTGTCTCATCTGAAAGTAAACAATACAAACAAAACGCACGCTTCAAAACAACGCGTGCGCCTCAGTTATAAATATGAGCATGGAAAAAAACTCCGGGGAGCTCCGGGTCGCTGGAGATGGTGGGCATAATGAGAGAAAAGGCAACTGGCTCCCAGGTGATCGGTCTATCTGCAGACAAACACGGGCACTAACTGGGCAGACAGGCTGTTCATACCACTAAACCTTGTCTAAATACTACGAAATATCACAGGGGCTTCGAGATGAAAGACAGATGTTTTGGGGGAGAAAAACAGCAAGTGACAGGAGAGATTCACCTCGACTGTGTGGATGCCTGGGCTACAACGCAGGAACACAGTGTGGTAATGTGTCACATCTCCTGATAGGGTAAGTCAACATCAGTATGAAGCCGAAAGGAGAACCAAACTAAACTCCCGACCACTATCAGGCTGTTTCGTCTCCCAGCAGAGTGACTGTCGCCGGACGTTTCGCAAACAAATAATCTAGGCTATTACACCCACTAATGTCACAAGCTAGAGGCACTGACTTGCTGGCAAATATGTAGGAAAAGTATCCGTCTGAAGGAGCAGAGGGCTAGGTGACACAACTTATCGCTGGAGTGACCGCGGAAAGAAAAGGGAGCAAACAATATGAACTCCGCTGACCACCACCACCTCCAGCAGGGTCCAGCTCCCTGCGCAGCTCAGTCTCACACAACTGCTGGTGGTTTACATGTTGAGGCAGGCTACTGTTATTTATCTCCGGCCGCCTTAAAGTGAAGTGCTCCCGTCTCTCTTATCGGCCCTTTAGTGGACTGACTGAGCCACTTCGGCGTTGAAAGGCATTCAGCGAGCCCCCGACCCACCGAGCCTCTCCTCCCCGGGCCCCTCCACACACTACCTAAAATGCTGGATCGTTCCCATGCTAATCAGCAGGCGAGGTGAAAGATGTCTAATGACACAAACAGTTACGAACCCGCTCGTCCAGATGGCAAGGTAACGACGTACAAGCACGACTGTGGTGCGGCCGTGTCCAGCCTTTCGCCTCTGCCGTCCGTGGCTGCTCACTAATCTCGACGGTTTTCGGTTCTAAAAGTCCGGGGTGGTGGTGGGGGGTGGGAGGCGGGAGGAGAAGGGGAGGGGAGGATGGGGGGGGGTGGGGGGTCGTTAAGACAGTCCGTTCCGTATCTCCAGCCTCCAGTCTGGTAAGAGAGCGGAGGGAGAGGGGCAGAGGAGTGCACGGTGACAGCATGGGAGATGTAGTGCTCCGCTACCCACGCCCAGCATTGGACGCTGGAGGAGCCGAGAGGGGTGGGGACTGCAGGTACCGGCATGCAACGCGAGTTCCAGCCGCTCAAGGGGAATGGGGGATCGCGACCAAAGAGTGCAACGGTGCGCTTAACTGAAAGGGGCTTATCGGGGCAAAGAAGTCATAAACTGCATTTAAAAGCAGCAGAAGAAGAATAGACTGGAAAGAGAGGCGGCGTCGGTCAGGTCAATTAACAGTGTGCTGTGGATAAGCTGCTGCAGGGGCATGAAAAATTTACCCAAGAAGAGAAAGTGGGAGAGGTTTCGGTCTGTTGCTTGAAATTGAACACAAGGAAACAAGGCAGTAGGTGCTTAGAGGGTGTCCAGCAGGCTGGAGACAGAGGCTTTGACAAGATGGGGGGACGACATATATTCAAAGAAACTTTGGTCTTTTACATGATGCCATAATGTAACAGTCACAGGAGCTTTAACTTTAATGTACAGGGTTAACCACCTCCTTCAGTTCAAATGAATGAAACATTTTGGAAACAATCTTCAAGAGGTGATAAAAGACTCTTTACAAAATTATTATGTTCCTGGGTTGAAATGAGTCGAGCAACCATCTCAGAAAAGTGCAGATTATAAACATGTAGAGTGAAAATGTGTCTATATTTATCATCCTATATAAAAAAAAACTACAGTTTCTTACTGAAGACACTAAAAAAATCATCATACATTACAGACACCTGATGCTTATCAGCTTCACTGTTCTGTGAAAGTTTCTCTCATTAATTACATTAATTGTGGAATAACCTGGAAAGATCTCATCTGAACTGCTGCTCACAATTCCTGTTCTGGACCAGGCCAGTTTGTAGTGTACACCTTAATGATCCAACATCAATTTATGTAAGGCCCAACAACTCAAATATCCCAAACTGCATCAAAACCATTTGGGACCTTGCGAATAACTCAATGGATGCAGAAAATGGCATCAGCACTGTAAACAAAACCATTTATAATGAACATATAAGCAAAAACAGCACCATTCAGTCCATCTTTATTTACTGCTAAACACACTCATAGTAACATCTACTGTTTTATCTGCTGTCATGCAAAGGATTTCTTCAGGGAATTAGTAATGATATATTCAGCATTGAGATAACATGCAGGCACCTTAATTCAGCAGTTTTCCTTTTATTTATTACTTACACAAAGCCAGTTCAAAACAAAGACAAGAGACTGCCCCTGCCAACAATCCAAACACACTTATTCCCCACACAAGAGACATGTAACTTAAATTTCAAAACACTTACAGTCATCATAAGTTAAATGAGCCTCTCTGAGAGTATGCTCTATTTCTAATGCGATACTTTAAAAAAAAACTTTTACTTTTCTAAAAGTTCAGTTGATAAGCTTGCAATTAAGACGTGAATGATAACACATCTGTTGCTTCTAACACCCACAGGTACACAAAGGGTTGAAATCAGTCGACAGGAAGGAGGATGTGCACTTAGTCTTGCCTAATTCTCATTCCAAAGATAAACAGCCACAGGATATTTAGCTCTCTTACTCCATAATCACATTTTGGCACAGTAGTTAAGCAGTGCAGGTTGCTGTACCGTAATTAGGCCACTTGTCTTACCTGAATCCTACAAACAGAGAAGGCCTGCTGTTTACAAGGGTATCCGCAGCTTATGGGGTCAACAAATTTCATACTTTTCTCAACACTGGTGAAGAAATAGCGCAGCGAGGCTCGCGTCGTTGTGTGACTGACACGGTTTGAATACAACCACGCATGTTTTTCTTAACTACTGCTGTGAGAGAAAGCCATCCTGTCTGTCCATCCGGCAGAAACAACTTCGAGGCTTTGCTGTCGCGGAGTGGGTCGCTGTACGAGAGCCTCCAACATGCCCTTCGCCTTTCGCTCAGTAATGGCTGCGTGAAAGCCACCAGTTGTATGCTAAATGTAAAATTGGGAAACTCTTTTTTTTTTTAAAGAAAAAACGTCGACCAGTAAAGAAAAAAAAGGAGGGGGACGCTGTGAAGAAGCGTGTCTGCTCAAACAGCGTGACAAAGTCGGCAGCTGACACTTCGCATTGTGTCTGAGCCGGGGTAACCCGGACACCTCAACGAGCGCGCAGGAGCCATCCCAGTGGAGTGACCGGCTGCTCCGGGCTTCACCCACCACACGAGTCTGTTCCACAGCTCCACAAAGGATGCATGAAGATGTGGGTGTTTTGAAAAAAATAAATAAATAAAGGGGAGGGGGAAGAAAAACTTGTTATGCGTTCTATAATAGATCTACCGAGCAGGGATGCGGTATTCCGCACATGCACCGTGACAACTGGCGCAGATGAAGACACGTTGTTTATGTGGAAGGCCTGGTGTTTTCTTTTAAGTGTGTCGTTTTTCAAAAGTGGTCACACATGGTCATCCAAACTGTGAGTCATATCGGAGATTAGCGACCCTATTTAGGCCGCCATGCTTCAGCAGCGACGCGGATGTCCCGTCTAAGTTCGAGCTTCACCTGGTCAATCATGTCGGGCATGGGAGGACGGCGGGGTCGAAGTCTGGCACGAACCAAACGCGATATTATCTCCCATCTTGGTGTAAGTAATGAATTATTCTTCAGTAAACGAATGGAGGATGGCAGCCGATCGCGGTAACAGAGTGAGTGATGTTCCTGTTCTCCGGGTTAATGCATGGCCCGGTGTTCAAAACCCGTTTAATATCTGTCTGAAATGTTACATTCCGCAATGAATGAGTGAAATCGTTTTGTGGGATTAGGTAGCTGATGTCACACAGAGCCGGTATGCATGGACAGCAGTTAAATGGATGTCATCTCGACACAACTTGGCTGTGCATGCATGAGACACGATCCTACGTATAATGCCGCGGGATAGCAGGGACACATCTCCGCAACTGCAGCTCCAGCGATACACACAACTACTGTAAAATGCAAATATACAGGTCAAAGTTTGCCAGAGTTTCCCTCGCCCTCAATAGCGTTGTGCAATGCCCCCTTTAACGCCCCCTGCTCGCCCGTAACGCCTTTGTTATTAGTAATCGCATGCAACTGCGCCGTCTTACCTTGCGCTCCGAGCTGTCGACAACCTCCAAACCTGCAAGCTGCAGCGCAACAAGCTATTGTTGTCTGCACGGAGCCTTCGGCGAGGGGCCACGGGTGTGATTTCGAGGCAGAATGAATACGGTAAGCAATTTTGGCTTGTCCTCGCGATCTTCCCTTATTGCCAGTTTTCGGTCTGCAGCAGCTGGAGATGAAATCGCGCACCCTGGGTCCTAGCGCCGGATAAAGCCCTACAG
This sequence comes from Kiunga ballochi, assembly GCA_037177335.1. Lineage (NCBI taxonomy): Eukaryota > Metazoa > Chordata > Actinopteri > Atheriniformes > Pseudomugilidae > Kiunga > Kiunga ballochi. The sequence goes on from JBAMIG010000007.1 coordinate 13,325,061, forward strand.
GTGAATAAAAAACAGGGCTCACTGGGTTTCACTCTTTTATGGTTTGAGTCAAACACACAGCCAGCGTTTCTTCATCGCAGCTCGCCAAGCTGTCACCTCAAAGACACCAGGAGTTTTATTATACTCACACTGGAAACAGGCTGTTTAATTACACCAACCAGACATTACTTCAAAAACTAAATGACCCAGAGGCCATTAGGACCTTAAAGCACTAAAACTTGATCTAATATAGGAATGTCTCAAGTTTCACAAAATAAATGCACTTTTTTTCAATTATTTAGGAATAAAAATGAACATTTTGTACACATTTAAATAAGCTGCAGTCTACAATATAATGCTGAATTGTATGTTGTCTCTTAAATGAATAAAGTTTACATTACTGTTTGTATGTGATGATTTGTAGGAGCGGCTGACCGGTGCAAACGCATAAAAACATGCTGCATACCAACAAAGATGCTAGCTGTAAGTTGCAAAAAAAAAGAAATCTAACAAAAGAAAACAGAAAAGAGCTGCAAAATCACAAATGCAATGTAAAAAAAAGCCTGCAAATGTAGAAAGATGCTGCAAATAAAGACGAGTACTGCATAAACAAAAACTGCAGGAAGAAAATACTGCATAGTCACTCACACAATGCACGGGCTCCGGGCCTTTAGGGACAGTGTTAGACTGTGAGGACAGCAGAGGTACTGGTGGGAAGTTTGAACAGCCAGGATGACCAACGAGGTTCTGGAGTGGCCTAGCCCGTCTCCAGATTTATATTCAATAGAGAATCTTTGCAGGAAGCTCAAACTGTTGCTCAATAACAGCCCTAAAACCTGACGGATAGAAAAGATCAATGTGGAGGAGAGGGCCAAAATACCAGGAGCAGCATGTGCAAACCTGCTCAAGAACAGGAAACACCTGACCTCTGTAATTGTAAACAGACTTTCTGAGCAATTTTCAGATACTGTACAACTAAAATATTTAAAAATCATACAATATCATTTCTAGATTAGTCTCTCATGGCAGAAATGAAGCTACAATGAAAGTGTTAGACCTCCTCATGATTCCTAAGTGGGTGAACTTGTATGAAACTATTTTTGCAGTTTGCACTCATTTTGTTGGACAGTACAGAAACATTTCAAACCAGCTGTACCAGTACAGTTAGAAAATTTGTCTCATTATTATCACAAAAACAGTGGGATAAAATGCATCCTTTAATATGTTGACATCTTGTGTAGTGATGGAGAACATATCATGAGGCTTGCATCTAGACCTTATACCCATGTAACTCTTGCCGTTTTGATATTCCAAAGTAAAATCAAGTAATTTACACTCATGCTAAGCTTGTGACAGAGTTAGTTAAATATATGTGGGGCTGAAAAACACATAAACCAACAAATCCTTCAAACACAAAACACTTCAGCATTTTATCAGTTAAAGAAATCCTTAGGGTATCGTGGATTCAATCAATGTGTAACCAGTTTACAGGATTATAACCTAAAGAACCAGACTGACATAAGCTGTCCAGGGACAGCGGCAGTGAAATGCACTGTGCCCTTCTGCAGCGTTTGTAAAAGAAGAATGCTCCAATCAAGGTCTGCAGAATGCTCTGAAATGGCATTAAAAGTCAATGAATGATACTGTATTGTGATGGAGGATCTGCCATTCACTCACTTCAGGGGTCAAATTCAGGTCAAGTTTACAGAATGAGTCTTACAGCGACGAGCCGTGAATGCAAGTCATCTTTAGAAGCACTCATGTGCCCATCAATCACCATCTATCTATCTTCATATGAAGTAAAAAAGGCAGCTTGATGCATTTAAATATATGTGTTGCAACAAAGTTGATGGCAGCAGAGCTCTTAAATGTTTCTCTTAGTGCTCCTTCAGTGGTCAGTTAGGTGCTATGGTACTTGTAGTAAAAGTTAGATTGAATCCCTATTATTTTTTCGTGTACTCTCTGGTTGTTCTGTTATCATAAAAGCTGGACATTTGTTGACTTGTTGAGATTGTGCTTATATCAAAGTTGTGCCGATTTAACTTACTTTAGTTTAAAAAAGGAGCAACTTCTCCTCTTGGCTGCTTTGACTTCTCCAGCTCCTCCAGCCTTGTCTCCATTGCCACCTTTGTACAAAACAAAAACAAAAGAAAATTGTATTATTTATAACTAATCTATCTCTCAATGGCATTAATCCCTCCACTCTGCACTTGGACTCTTTCTTTTGCACTGCATTGAAAATAAACATGGCAGCCATTGAGGATCTATCTTGCCAGTTAGTGTGAAGCAGAGTCAGCTTTCATAAGACACTGACAAACTGAAGCCTGTGTGCCTTTCTGAGCCAACATGCATTACATTAGTATTGCATTATTCTCATTCTTATTTTGATGCTTGACTGGAATAAATGTGTTTTTTCGCAATAAGTGGGTTCTCCGGGTACTCTGACCTCCTCACACAGTCCAAAATATTCTTCATAGGAGTGATTGTGAACATGATGGGATGTTTGTTTCTCTGTGTTAGTTGGTGGCCCGTCCAGTGTGTACCTTTGATTTGCTAATTACCCAGTTGTTTCAACACACCTGATGTAATGAGTTACTGACTCATAATCAGGGTTGGAGCAGCTAAACACCCAAAACCTGCCGAACAGATGCCCACACCTGTGATAGTAGCTCAGATTAACTTAAAGACTCTGCAAACAAAAAACAGGGTAAAACAGGTATTGGGAAAATGTCATGTGTGCTAAAACGGTTTTAACACTGTTAATAGAAAAATGAGATGAATGCAACAAACCCTGTCAGAATTTTGTATCATTAATGACATTTTATCAGATTTACTGCGAAGGAGACATGAGCCTGACAGCTACTGTATTATAAGAAAGAAATATGGATGGTGAGGCACCTTTTTCAAACTGCAGAACTTTACAACTACTGTACATTCAATCTAAAGTCATCCAGGCATCCAGTGACAGACCAAATAAACAAGGTGGTTTGATTCCCAGCTGTCTCCAGGCCTGTTTCCAGTGTCTCTCCACACGATCACTGGTTAAAAAAAAAACAAACAGAAAAAAGCAGCATATGCCTTTGTCTAAAATATCCATTCATTAATCTATGTATATAACTACCAACATGGCTGAAACTAAACTGGATGATTCAATAACAATATAGAATATCTATAGACATGTGGAGAGAGAAAAAAAAACTTAGCAAAAAGTTTACTACAAAAACAGTTTAACTTCCTTTCATTATGATACACTCCATCCATCCATCCATCCATCCATCCATCCATCCATCCAT
>JBAMIG010000007.1:13365020-13377286 GCA_037177335.1 Kiunga ballochi
AACAACAACACTTAGGAGGGGAGTCAGACTTGTTCAGTCACTAAAATTATTAAGGGATGGGGTTTTGAGCCTGAGAACTCTCATTGGTGCAGCCTATACCTGCAGTAATTTGCACTCTTGCATATAAACCACTGAGTGGCTGCTAACAACTCCATCTTGCTCCTGCAAACAAAACTGCTTGTTTTGGTTCTTTGATAAATAAAATGTGATAAATAATCAGCTTAGGGCTTTTGGGGTGTATTAAACAGACACCATTAGATAGACAACTTTTGGTGACTTCCTGGACTTTATATTTGGTGGAAATGCAAACATGCAGGTTAGCAGGACTTATTTTCTTTACCATGGTAAATTTATTCTGTATAATAAAACGGTTAAACAAAAATTAAATAAACACTTGTCTTTTAATATTAACCACTGATTTGAGAATTCATTTTATACACTGACTAATGTGTCTTCCAATGAGGAAGCAGAGACTGGAAAATAAGTAGTGGGCTCTCTAGTCTTAGTGGTGAGTAAAGAGCCCCTCAGTGGTAATGCCATGGGCGTGAACATGTTCCCAGAGTTCCTCTGTGGATGTTATGGGGCGAGATGCCCCTGCATCACTGCATGGCCATCACAGATAATTAACCTTAGACTGGCAAACTGGGGATGTGGTCCCCCGTTTTAAAAAACATTAATTTTAATCTGTTAAAATAAAACGTATGTAACTGATTAGTTGCTGTTATAAATAAACTAAAACAGTAAATCAGTAGAGCAGGCCTGTGTTTCCCATCAGATGACATTCAAGTTTTTAAATATTTGATCTGGTCATGCAAAAAAACTCTCCAGACTATAAGGACATAACTTTGCTACAGAGGATTTTTATTTGTGCAGTGGAAATAGGACTCAATGATCTGCTGATGCGTCACAATAAAAGCTAAAATTCTGTATGAAAATCTATGCCGTATAATTTTTTTTTCCAGCTGTAGTTTGTAACATAAATGCTGATAACTTTGAATATAATTTCATTTTCACAAATTTCACCCTCACAAGGAACAGCAAAGTAGATGCAATAATTTAGTAAAAAGTAGCCACATTTTTTTTTTTTTTTTGCAAATTCTTGTGTGTTTCTTACGTCTTAAAGGCAGAATGTATTTCTCCTGAATGGTGGCGTACAGCTGGAGGGTCAGTTGAGGTGTAGAGCCCAAAAAAGCTTGAATGATGGCCATGCGCTTGAAGGCGTTCCTGTGTGTGGCCAGCGTGCGCTCTGACTGGCCAATCTCCAGCTCTATAGGCATCTGCTTCCTCTTCTTCAAACTGATTTTTTTAGAGATGGTGACATATGGCTCCTCCTTTTTACCTGCCTTAAAGTAGACCACCAGAGCCTCCAAACACCTGGGAGGGGAAAACAGGAATAGTGGAAATGAAAAATTAGATTATTTCCCCACCAACAGAGGGTGGTGCCAGGTTGTGTTGCAGTTACAGACCACAACGGGAGACATTTTTCAAGGGCAAATAAAACAAATACAATAAAAATACATGTATTAGAGGTTGTTTGTCTGTAAATGGTTAGTTTAGGAAAGTGAACACAGGCATTTATCCATAAATTACTGACAAAATATTAATCTCTGATATGCTATCTAAGGATCTGATAGAGTTCATTGTAATCGTATCCTAACATATGCAAGCTCAGCAAGCAGGCTCCAGCAGAGGGCAGTCTGGAGAAAGGAAACACAGAACCAAGAGGCCTGAATGGATTAACTGAAAATCTCTGGGTGTGGCTCCCCTAATGTTTGCAAGGTAAATGCTTCCCTGTGTAATCTCAGGACACAATGACACGACTCATGGAGACAAACGGGTTTCACAAAGAAAAGTGTTTCTGTGCCAGAACTTCAGATTGCTTGCTTGAAGGAAAGCAAAGATACTACTAACCTGATTCAGTCAGGTGCTCAGTCTGTAACAGTACACCTTACCAACAAGATGCAACTTTATACTTATATTCTAGTAATATAACCCGAAACCCAATGCACTGCATTCAGAACACAACCCATTCCCACTGCACCACTAAATCTGGCATCACTGTGCAGGAATGCAAGTTAACACACTGTTGCCACTGCTGCTAGGAGCAGGAAGGCTGGGTCCTGAACTGGGTTTGACCTAGCCTTTACAAGCTGACAGGAGCTTCAGTAGCACTGCTTTATCACGCACTTGCTTGTGTTCTTTACGCTAACACCCACAGGCAGAAGAGGATACTTTGGTGTTACTGCACAATGTCCACCACAGAATCCCGAAGCAGCCAATAAAACCTGATTTACAACCTTCTTTTGCCTGAAAGTCAGGCAGCAAAACAGGCTCAGTAGGCAGTATGATAGTACTGAACTTCAGTCAGGATACACTTAAGTGTGTGGAATGACACAGCCAGACAGGATTTCACTTGGGGAATAAAAATAACAGAACAGATGGATGCATTAGCCAACAAAATCAATATACTGATATTGGAGACAGAATTGTACATGCGGAAACATGTTTGCTTCCCATGTGAATGAATACAGCTGCACTGTGTGACAGATCCTCCAGAAAAGAAACAAATAGAGACCGATTTCCTCCAACCGTGGAGAATTCAGGAAATTCTTTCAACAGCTCTTTAGCGAGATCATCCTGTGTTGGTCTCTTGAGATCTCTGTCATGAACACACTGCCAGGTTTACAACACAGGGAAGAAAAAAAAAAAACCTCTGCATGCTGAGACTGGTTCAAGCTGGCAGGGTAATAAGATTGTGTATAAGGCTGTCTTTTACACTAAGAGACAAGTCAGGACACAGTCCATCATTTGACTTGTCTTCAAAGAGGTTTATGTGAGAGGATACATCCGCATTGTCTCAAGATTCAAGCAGGATGCAGGATGGGAGCACTGTATGTTATCCGTCAACATCATGAGCTTTAATTCCTCATTTGATAGCAGAAATGGTTTGTGTGTTTGTTTAACCACAAGATCAGCAGTTACGCCATCCCTCAGTCACACAGGAAGCCTCCCATCTGATTCAAGAGTGATTTGTTTAGAGCATTACAGACAGAACCAAGCGTGCTGTACAGCAGTAACATCCCTCTCACTGCATGTTACAAGGATAAATCTGAACTTAAACACTGATGTTTTTAACACGGACGCTGTTGCACAGAGCAAAGGATATTTCCACACCATGTTTGAACACCGGCACAAAAAGAAAAGCAGAATGGATTGAAAACAGAGTACAGCTGACAAAAGCACCTGCTTTTGGTTTAAAGAGCTCACTTTCTTTGGCAGAGCTGTTTTACATATTTATGCTTCTGTTTAAAATGTGCAAGCTGCACATTCAGCTGGGTTAAAGTCTTAATATTGATTTAAATCTGGTTGTGTCCCAATGGATTTGTCCTGAAACTGATCGTTTGAGTTTTTATGAGCACACAAAAAACAAGCATTAATGTGCAAATACTTTCAATTCACTCCTAATGTTTGGAAACAAAAAACAGAAAAAAAAAAAACAAAAAAAAAACGCCACAACCTTAATTTGTAATTAAATTAAGATGTTGTAAGGTATAAATAAAAAACAATACTATGATTTGCAGAATGCTTTTAACCTACTTTCTGTTAATGCAATTGCCTTCAGTCCAGCAGTCTCCCATTGTAAATGTATGGTGCATTATGATGCACAGACAACAGAACACCCCCAGGAACAACTATTGATCAACTGCAGTTGTACATCAAGCAAGAGCAGGAAAGAAATCTTCTTACAAAGCTTCTACAATTAATGTCTTTAGTTCTCAATCACATATTAATGTTGTTAAATGGTAAGATGATGCAACACAGTAGAAACATTTCTGTTTTTTGGGAACAGGCTGAAAGCAGCTAATTTAAAACAAGGGAAAGAAAGTTTATCAGTCTGAACATTAAATACATTATATTTGTAATGTATTTAATTGTATTTAGCTTATGGTAGATTTGCAAATCATTGTATTTTACACACGTCCTAACTTAATGGAAATTGGGGTTCAGTTTCGGGTCTCCGGAGCAACAGCAATGCTCTGAACTGCATCTATAACCATGTAGAAATCTGTCAAACCCCATTCTGTATAAACAGTCTCTCAGCTGATGATTGTGATGAAAATTGCTGTTTAACACACAAGTCCAAAATAAACTGGTTGAGAGCTGCTGACCGTAAAAGGCCAAAGTCCACAATTCACATCAGTGCCAGACACACCGACAAATGGGGAAAACAGCCTCCCATCAGGACAGAAATGTTGACACAATAACTTTGTATTGAACTCAAAAGACACCAAAAGACATTTCAGGCCATTTCTCAAGACCTCAACCCCAGTCACTGCCACTTCCACCTCTTTTTCACAAAAACAGACTGACTGTATACGGCTGCCACGCTGCAAGTTTCGGGTAGGTCACAAACACTAATACTTCCCCATACACAGAAACCACACTGCCTGGCCAAAAAATCTTTTTAAAAAGGTCACTGGATTTAACTAAGCAAATGCTGATAATCCTTCAATAGAATATTTACAAGTTATTTAACCCTGATTAATACAATAAGTAGCTTTTTTTATGTGTTGAACAACAGTGACAAAGACATGTTTTGGTTGTGGAAAAGCCTGTTTAAGAAGAGTCATTGCCATGCACTGAGCAGAGAAAACATCTAAGGAGATTGCAGGACTACTAAAATAAAGCTAAGAGCTGTGCAATGCTTCAGTACAAACTGGAGGGATAGCGGGAACAAAAAGTCTTCCTGGAAGAAATATTGTTGGAAAAAGATGTTGAATGATCGTGATCAGAGATCAATGAAATGTTTGGTAAAATCAAATAGAAGAAAAACAGTAGAAATCCCAAGCTTTTGTTTTTTTTATATAGTGAAAGTCAGATCATTTCCACATGCAAAGGGAACTCAAGGGATTGTGAGTGAACAGTTATCATGCCTCCTACTGTACGAGCCTGTGAGGATACTCTGTGAACTGGGATTGTTGCATTTAGTCAGCTTCTGGTTCAGCAATATTATGCGTTACTGAATGACCAGCGTACTCCATCTCGCCTGACGGCACCGACATTATTCCAACAGGGCAATACTAGGACTAATCAGGCTCAAAATGAGAGATTCAGGGAACGTGAAACATTTTTCCCCACATGGATTTGCTAGATCGTTGAGGAGTGATGGGAGTGTTTCACGATCTACTGGAGAAGAGCTTGGACCCTCCCATCATCAATTCAGGATCTTGGTAAAAAAATTAACACACTGGATTAAAATAAATCTTTTTACACTGTAGAAGCTTATCAAAACAATGCAATAACAAACGCTGCAAAAGCCAAATGCAGTCCAACCGGGGGGGCAGGCCTTTACTTCATATGGTGAGTAGAGCTGCAGATGCTCCGTCTCCTGCATGCAGCTTTATCTCCAATGTGTTAATAAATAATTCTGACACAACCTTGGTCCACTTACAGTGGGCCCCTCTAAATGTGCATACAAGGAAATCCTACATGCAAACTTTTTTAAACCTGAATAACATGGTTCAAATAGTTTCCACCGTAATGAGTAAAGCCTGTTCTACTCTTATCTTGTTTTCATGATCTGGATCACAAAACAAACAGGCTCCTATCAAACATGCTCGTGCACCATTCATGGTCATTTCCTTTCTCCCGAACAGCATTACAAAGCATAAACTCTGAGAAATGTTTCCCCATTTATATACAATGTGCATTTATCAGCTTCTTTATAAAACATATTACATTGTTTGTAACGCCCTGAAAGCTGAACCAAAACTCAAACCAGTCTCGTGTCTTATGGGCACATTTTTCCCTGCATAATATTCTTTATGGCAGCAGAACTGCACCTGAAGACAAGGTTGAGATCTTTGCCTTGTGAAAGACAAAAAAAAGAGAAAAAAAAACAGTAACACACCCTTTAAATAACTCAAAGCGCTATAAATACACAGTTTAGAAATCAAAGTTCAGGAGGCAAAATGCAGCAGTTTAGAATAAAGCACAGGTCTCCACCTGTCTTCCTACATGAGTCACCTTGTTTCTACCTGGCATATCTGAACTGTCAATGCCTCTGTAACCTGAGATAACAAGGGTTGTTTAGCTTTTTTTATTTACTGGTAAGCTGCTTTCCAAACAGTTCTCATCATTTCTAAAAATCCCTCCTTGGCGTTCCACATGGATCTACTCAGCTGTCCGGCTGCTTGTGGGGGCTGTTGCCCCAAAATAAGGTCATACAAGTCATAAGCATGAGGGATGTTACTGGGTCAGTTGCCAGCTCTGCAGAGCAGCTTCAGAACATAGACAGAGCGGTACCCATCCATGTCAAGGAGACTAAGTTAAGCAAATAGAGGAGAGTCTTTTTGGTTTGAGCTACACTATTGCTTAGCATGTTTGATGATGTGGGTGTTTGTTATTCTAAGTCATACAGCCTGCACATCCATCTGGACTGTGATCCCAAAGAGAAAAAAACAAAGTTACAATAATGACCAATCAACATTAAGCTACATTATCCCATGGGCTCTAAAAGGTCGCTGCATGGCTGTAATGCACTCTGCAGACATTCGCTCATCATTCACAGACAAGCCGGTAATGAAAACAGGAAGCTGAACGTTCATGTGGAGTTAATTGTATCTTTAAGGTCTGAAATCAGAACAGGACAGAATAATATGGCACCTCGAGTTTAATAATTCTTTTTTTTTTTTTAGAAACGATGATAAATTCATGTCAAAAGATTTCTGAAGATAAGATGACTGAGTCTGTTAGCAGCTTCACTCAAATCATTAAGACATGGCTGCGGTGTCATCATGGGATTTATACGACAACAAATACTGAATGTCAGTTTGTGTCCAAAAAACAGTGTTGCCACACACACACACACACACACACCATTTAAAAAGGCACAATTTAAAAAGAATATTTGACAAATTAAAATTCTTTAAATTGCATTATAGTCATAATAAATAAACCTAAAGGGCCTCTGCAGGTACAAAAAAAAAGCTTGTTCAATATTATGAAGCCATCAGAGCTGAAATACAGGAAAACCAAGCAACCGCAATCCATACAAATGCAATTTGCGGTGGTTGTCTCCATCTTTACATTGTGGAGGTGTTTGAATCACTTCTGGTCTGTTTATATTTGTTCAGTTTCATATTTTGGTCACAGTTTTAAAAAATATTTTACTTTTGTTGGCATTATCCTGATCAAGGTAATATTGCAACACCTTGTAGTCATGTAGGCTATTTCTTGCTGCCTGTTGTGTCGTATTTATCTTTAATGCCTCTTAGCATAACTTTCTGTCATTACAGACTTATTTTAAGGACAAAAGTTTAAAATGTTAGCATCTCAGCTTGCTGTGCTTCATAATTGATAGCAATTTTATTGTCACCCAATGAAATGCTGGTTTATTTTAGATTGTTTTGTACATTTTTCCGGTCATTCATGCCACTTTATGGGTCAGCCAAAAGTTCGGCCACACCTTTATATTTTATTTTGTAGGTGTGTCCAGACATTTAGAAACTATTTGTCTATATGCATCTGTGCAAGGCCAGTTTTTTTCCCACAAATGTGTCAATCTACAAATAAACTTAAAAAGATGATGCAAAATAAAATGTAGAAGTGTATTTATAAACACAAAATGACCCTCCTGGACATTCACCTACCGGATAACTGGACCGAGTAGCAGCAGGTGCAGAAATAGAGCAAAAGGCCGGTCCCGCCGCAGATCTCTGTGGATGAACATGAGTGTAAACTGAATGAGCACAGCAGGCAGCAGCATGAAGGCGATGGTGAAGCCCATCCAGATGACATCCTTGGTCTTGCAGTACATGCTGCTCAGCACGGCGGCGGTGACAAACTCTGCGCAGTACAGGATGGTGGCCAGCACAACGCCAAACGGAGGATGGACCCGGCTATGGTTTACCACCACCACCACAGAGGAGGGCTGCTCCATGTCCGTGATCTCCCTGTCCTCTTCCTCCACAGCCATTTCACACATAGTGATATTGTTAATTTTTATGCTGAAACCGCGTGACTAAAAAGTCTGAAGAGCTCGTGCATGTACAAATACAACTTTATAACCCTTTTTATTTAATGCGCCGTCTTTCCCAACTTTCCACCAAGTTGATCATTGCTGGTCAACCTCACTCCGCTCCTCTGTGGACACACACTCCCTTAGAGAGTTGATTTACTCTGGTAATATATGGCTTTACCGTCCAGCGTGGCCAACTCTGTGCAGAAGAAATCACCTCACTGTGGGCTCTGATCTCTGCGGTGTCAGCGTTCAGGTCAGAATCGGCAAAGTTCAGCTTTTCAACACAATCAATTCCACGTATAGTCCACGCAGGCGGCCATCGTCTACTTTCGGAAGGGATTTGCGGCATCAATGAGCTCGTTTTCCTCAGACTACAAACACGCAGAGAGGCATACCAGTAGGCCGCCGGTGTCTGGGAGTTTCAGAGTCAGCATACTTGCTCGTGCTGTCAGCCGTGTCCTGTTTTCTATGTTGATTCAACAGCTGCGTCAAGCCGAATAGGCAAGCAGCGCCAGACCGGAAATGACGTCTTATTTTCAAAATGTCACACAAATAAGTAAAATAAGCTAAACAAACAAAAAACATAAGCAAATGAAGGCAGTTTATACTGTATGCCACGTGCAAACACACGCCATGTTCAAATACACGCACTTAATAGTATGAAGAATGCTGTTTGGATAGTATCAGACATAGGCTAGATATCATTGTTAAAGTAAGATAATGTATGAATTAAACAGTAAATAAAACGAGGTGTGAACGCCGAGAAACTAAAGAGCTAAGCAGATGTTGCTTTTGGTTTGACTCGGAAGTTGTAAGTTTGATATGGTAATACAAGATAAACTCAGCATTGTCACCATAGATGCTGTTTCCCCCCATTTTCTTTTTCTTTTGGTGGTAAAGTTTGGGGAGCGTTTTTGCGTTTAAAAACACAGTTGTTTAGAGAAGAACTGAATGACACAACTGCGTTTTATGTAGGAAACATAAAAGCTACAATTCTGTTTTTTTTTATTAAGCTTGTATTGCCATTGAGATTTGCCTGTTTTGTGGATTTGGAAGCGGGAACATGTGGGGTGCAAACGGGGACTTGTGGGGAAAAAGAGAGATAGCATGAGCTGTGGCAGAGACAGCAACTTTTGTTTTTGGGTTCAAATTAATACCTGGAAGATTACGCTGTTGTTGGAGAGGTAAGTAGCCAGAGATCCAAGCCAAGGAGAGCATTTTTCATATCAGCAACCCATGCTGGTAATAATCTCACCAATGCAGCATATGCAGAAAGAAAAGTCCCTCACCATCCATTGGGGTCACTTGAACCAGTAACTCATCTCAGTTTTACCAGCGTTGGTTCAAAAACTGGGGCTGCATGATGCACTCAGTTGGTTGGCACTGTGGCCTCACAGCAAGAAGGGTTGCTGGTTTGAGCCTCGCTGTCGGAGGTTCAAACAGTGACTTTTCTGTATGGAGTTTCCATGTTCTCCCCATATTAGCGTAGGTTCTGGCTTCCTCCCATCATCCAAAGACATGCATGTTAGGTTAATTGGTTATTGTGTGTGTGTGTGTGTGTGTGTGTGTGTGTGTGGAGGAGGAGGAGGGGGGGGGGGGTGTTGTCTGTCTCTGTTGGCCATTCAATGGACTGGCGACCTGTCTTGGGTGTACCCCACCTCTCGCCTGGAAAACTGCTGTGATAAGCTCCAGCTACTCATAACCCTGAATTGGACAAGGGGTTAAGAAAATGGATGAATAAATCATTTCAAAGCTGGTCTCACAAATGTGATTGCAGATCATGTACAATAAGACCCAGCTAGGTATTAGACATTCCTGAAAGCACCAGAATCTTGACTTACGGGGCCTGTCTCTCTCCAGCATCCTCATTAACTGGCTGGCACCATTAACCCTGTTTACGAGGACTTGGAGGTACATACAGTATGCTCGATCTGCCATCTCATTTGTCATTCCCACATGTTGCACAGCTGCAAATACTGACACGGTTGTGGAGGAGAACACCAATTAGTTCCCCCTTCCAGTAGCACCAGCAATATACTGCAACAAAAAATGCAGATCGCCATCCCCGATAAGTGCACAGAAGCTATCTGGACTGTATGGGAATGTAACTTCTATTCTGAATGACCAACAATAAAATAAAATGTTTGGACTTTAAGGGCATTTTTGAGGTCCCCCTTATCACTGAATAAAAACCAAAGACTCCCTTCAGCACTGGCAGAGGTCATTGAGAGTTCAAGAGTGTTAGACTGTGCACCAGGAACATTTCAGAGACTAATGGACAATGTTCTGGCAAACCTTTTCTGATGGAAACAGCTCAGCAATTTCTTGGGGCTGGCTTTTTATGACCAAAGGTTTGTTAGGGTTATGTCCCTATACTGATTTCTTCAGAATTGCCATCACAGGTTGCCAAACAATGTTCTGTACCCTGAGGCAGTTTTTTGAGAATTTCCTAAGTACTCCAGATGCCGTATTGATGTTCAGTGATACCAATTGGTGTTGGTATGCAGTGCTGGTACAGATGGACTCCAAAGGCAAACCTGTGGTGTTTTCAGTCACACCTTTAATGAGTGTGAGACGAACTGCTGTGTGACAGGATGTACGCTACTGGCAGATGTTCTGACTGCTCAGCACTTCACATACTGTCTGTGTGACATGCCTTTTGTCAAAGGACCAAAGGAGCTGTAATCTTTCCATTTCTGTATTGTGCACCATCCAAAATCGATCTAATTTTTCTTTGCCAAACTAAGAATGAGAACACTGTTTTACAGCTGCTTCTTAGGCTGCATGATCCTGCATTGCTATGTTTTAATCGACAGATCAACAATTTTTTGTAAGATTGGATACGCCTTGTCTTCTGATGACTTAGAACTAGTTGATGTTCTTTTAAAATGTATTTTAGATATAAAGTCATGGATAACAGAGATTTTTTTACAGCTCAATCAGGACAAGACTGAAGTTTTAAATATTGGTCCTGGAGACAAGAAAAAGGATTTCACACAAACAGAAGAGTTTAAATCATTCCCAGTGTGTGAGAAACCTCTGTGTTCTTTTTGACTCACGTTCAACGCAAAAAATGTAATAAAAACAGGATTTTATCATCCATAAAACATGGCCAGAATCTGCCCATTTCTCTCACCATCACAGAGGTGTTGATGAAATCCATGTTTTTGTGCACTTTTAAGTGTTTAGGAATGCAGAAAATGTTCATTTATTCCCTTCTGATGCTGCGCATATATCTATATTTTTTTGGTAATATTTTTCAGTCTGTTTAATTTTCTCTATTCTCTATTACTTTTTTTTTATCTATTACATCATAGTATTTGCTGTGGGTCTGCCAAATAAGATTGTAGACTTCCAGGAATCTGATATGTTGACATTTATAGTAAACTTACCAATAAAATGTTTTTCTGTCGGGAGATTAGTGTATTGTTGCTATCAAGGTACAAACATGGAGGAACAGGATAGAGATTAACTTTCTGTGACCTGGAGTGGGGCTTGTTCACATTTAAAGAGACCGCACCAAAAACGAGTCTCTCTAAACACGCGTCTCAGAACAGGTTATAAGGTGTGTGTGGAGCAAGAATAACCAGGAATTCAGACTAAAGCATTGCGGTTCTACTTTACACAGACATAAATGAATGATTTACATGTTAAAAGGAAGGATTTAAAAGCATCATATATCTCATTTAAAAGACAGAGATAATTGTGTGTGGGTGTGGGTTGGGTGAGATGGGTGTGGGGTTGTCTGTCTTTGTGTGTATGCATACTTACCTGTCAATAAATGCAATTGGGGGTGGGAATTCATTACCATGTTTTCTGTCTGTGGGTTTTAATTTAATTGATCTTATCATGTACAGCACGTTGTGTTGCCTCTGGCATGAAAAGCGCTTTACAAATAAAGTTTCATTTGATGTTTGTCTTGGATTGTGCTGTCCTGGAACATTAATTTTGTTGTTGTCGAGGTGCTGGCTCAATGATAAAAGATTCATTCATTCATTCATTCATTCATTCTGCGTACCAACACCAACACACTGTCTTGGTGTGCATACATCTGGATGTCTGGTATTAGAAGTCCAAGTGGAGGAATTTTGTAGTGAAACAGACACCGCTCGCTGGAGCTCATGCTGCTGATTGGGCCTCACAGCAGGAGAACAATGATGACTTGACATCTGTACAACAATGTGTTCAGGGTGATGCAAAGCTGCAGAGTGTCGTGGGACTATGGAATCAGATTTGTTTCAAT
>JBAMIG010000007.1:13403572-13415700 GCA_037177335.1 Kiunga ballochi
CCTACTTCGCGGATTTCACATATCGCGGGTTATTTTTGGAACGTATCCCCCGCGATAAACGAGGGATCACTGTATATTTAAGTTATTACGTCATCCTCATCCTTTTAAGGCTAAATAATAACTTTGTATATTTGTATATTTAGAAGACAAACCAAAAAGATTCTTGGTGGGAGAGGGATGAGACGCTATGAGAAGCAACTTTAAACGTTTAAAGTGGCTCTATAAGGCATGTTTCAAGCTAAATAGTTTAATAAGTAGCAGGAATGGAATAATCATTTCTCCAAACCCCTTTATTTTTGCCACATTGTACCGCTTCTACATGTAATGTTTCATGTAGCTAATCACCAGGTTTTTAGCATTATGTTAGCGTCCCCCATCTATCTACTGTTTCATGAAAGTTAAAAGCATGTTAAGATGAGTAATGTTACTCACTGCACAGTATTTCTCAATTGCCATAGTTTAATTAAAACAAATAAGGCATTTTTCATCAGCAGTTTCTTTCTGGTCATCATTACATTACATTACATTGTGTTAGCTGCCCGTAGCATTCAGGTAAAGTAAGTGTGGATTCCTTCCTTTAGTTTGACTGTTGCTCACACCCTATCAAAACAAAACCGACTGTTTTCAGTTAGTTTGGTTTTACTTTCAGCTTATGGCTCAGGATTGGAAACACAGTCCTTTACTGTGGGAACAGACTGCCCTTTAAGCAAATCCCCCCATCGTACCGGTCCGAATTCATCCAGTTATCTCCAGTAAAGTTAATTATGAACAACCATTCATTGCTGTCTAGCCGTTGCTTCCTTCAGGAATTTGAACAAATGTAGCTAACCCACATAGCTAAAGAAGCATTTCTTCTGTTAGCACTAAAAACGTCCCGATGTCTACACTGAGCGGTGACAGTCTGTATAGTTTTTGTAGGTTGGAAATCACCATTAATAAGCATAAAAGATCTTCTTAATGCTGCAAAATGTTAAATACTTGGAACATTTTTATCCCTTTATGCAGCTTGTAAAAGCTTGTCTTTATGGAAGAGATTCTGATCAATTTAATCAAAGAAAGAAAGCGCCTGTTAGTATGTTAGACTTCAGACCCTTCGTCCTCCTCCTCCTGCTTCTTGTCATCAGTTTCAACATAATTCTCATCATCAGTTGGACATCTTCATCAGTCTTGAAAGGCTATTTCTATCTGATTACTCTTCTCAGGAGCCCCAGATGGCCTTATTGGCTGCATAAAATGAATTAAAACCTCTCTAGTCTTGTTGCTTTAAGACTCAAAGCTGCATTTGACAAGTCTCAGACTGACCAGAGCAAATAAAAAAAACATTTGCTGATACTTGAATCATGCACAATAATTCAAAACTTGTCAAATTTGAACCTTTTTTTAAAAGAATATTCTTCCAAATATCTAAATGGACTAAAAGAAATGGCCTGAAAGAGCTTATTAATGTGCTCAAATGGACAAATATAGCTTAACTTTAAATGTTTAAAAACAAACATGTTCTGCCTGATGTTTGATTTTCTGGATCCAGTAGACTGGAGTTGTGAAATAGCTTTACAACCACTGGGTGGTGCTGTGTTACTGTTTTAATCCTGTCTGCAAATCCATGTATTACTTAATCCCAGAGAAATCACAGAGGTGGGCTATAGTTGTTTTATGAGATTACAGCATTAACCTACTTTATGCATAGAGTGCTTGTTATTTGCTGTATCATTACACATTTACAGATTTCACAGGGTTCATGTGTTTTGTATGAGTATTCAGCCACCCATCCATTATTTGTACTATTCCAATGAAGGGTCATGGGTAGCTGGAACCTATCCCAACGATCATTGGGCGAGAGTCGATGTACACCCTGGACAGGTCACCAGTCCAACACAGGGCTCTATATGAGTAATGAAAGCAAAAGACCGAAGATGTGATTACGTCTCGGTAAAGCACTGAACAAAGTTATAAAGCAAATGGTCATTTAGAGAGGATTTTCCATTAATGCCTGTTTGCGCTGCAGATTCAGTGACCTGATAAATAATGTCATTTTAAACGGCAATCAGAGTTTTATGTTTCATGCAACATAAATTCACCTCTTTCACTGCCCACAAAGCGCTTTTAGAGGCCAGTGGGACAAAACGTGTTTAAAGGCAGTGAGCTGCACTCTCTCACATGCTGGTGGAAAAAATGCATAGGTGCAATCTATCACTGTCATAAAAACCTTTCATTTGAGTCATCGACAAACGATTATTGATATTCCTTTGACTGTCTGCACTCGCTGTCAGAAGCAGAAAGCTGCTTTCTGGGTTTAATGAGACAGTTGCTCTATAATTATGGAAGAGCTGAGTTGTGTCTGTTCAGTCTGTCTTCTTTTCATTCTAATTTATTTATATTACTGACGAAGTCTCCGTATTGAGAGGCAGCTGCTCATGCACAGTTTGAGACCATATAAATTATCCATGTGGTGGAAGAAATGTTCCAGTTCTGCTATTACTAGGATTAATATTTCTTTTCTTTTATTGTAATGTTGACATTGTGAATATTTACTCGGCATGTTTTCCCCCCTTTGCATCTCTGTGCTTGTTTTTGCCAACTGATATGTGATTATTCAAGACTTGCATTCGACTTTTTCAACACTTTTCCTCCATTAGCTGCCTGCTCAGATGGGCTCTCTGTTGGGTTCCAGTCTGGCTCTGCAATACCTGGATTGTGTGCAGGATGAGTCTGCCATCCTACGCCTCAATTTCTGGCTGGGCTGCACTCTCCACGAAGGTAAGGAGAAGTGGGAGGATGTGGTACAAAGCTAGTTTTAGCCACTGTCTGTGCAACAGACACCTGTATGTTAAGCCTGTATATTAAGGAGATGCTTCTAGAAAAGAGTATGAGGGGATTTTGCAGCTAAAATTTCCAGATTATTTCTTTCTGTTTTGTGAAAATGTGAATTTTCCTCATGATGTTTTTGTTCAGAGTTTTTGTTCTGCCGCGACGGGGGAGACACCCTGTATTCAGAGGAAGAGCAGCAGTTCCTGAACAAGTTGCTGTCTGCCCAGCACTTCCTCCAGGTGAGGTTTTACCGCACACACAGTCCGTCTCTTATGCGCCACACACTTGTTCATTACCTCCCCCATGCTTGGCTGCCACATGCTTTGCTGTAATTAGTAAAACCACAGTTGTTGATTGATTTTCACGGTGTTCCCAATTTATCACATGTTCCTGACCAGGAGGGCTTTTCCAGTTCTGATGCATTCCTCTACAAATTCCTCACCGTCTGGGACGGCTCGCTTCACCGCCCGCAGATCCTCGGCCTTCTGAGCAACATCCCTGTCATCCCAAGCTCCCGTGAGTGTTGCCTCTGCAGATCACCGTGTTTGATGACCTTCTCCTCTGAAATGTTTTCTACCCAACAAAGAATTGATGCATTGGTTGTTAGGCATTGTGGTTTAGAAAACCTCAGAGCAGATAAAACTGTGACCTTTTTGTCTCCTGGTCAGAAATCGGAAAGCTTCTGTTTGAACCCCTCACGCAGCTTTTCTTCACATCTTCATTATTTTTCAAGGTAGGATTTTCTTCCTGGGGTTTATGTAGAGGAGAGCTGCTATTACTCCTTCTGCTTTAAGACCTTAAATACATGGGGGTGTTTGTCTTAAATCCCATACATGTACTGCATCTGAATTACCGTGTGCTCAGTACTTCTTTTTTTTTACTGTGTTCACAGTGTGGACTGATGGATTGTTTAAACTCTATGCTGCTGAAGTGGCTGACCTGGCACTCTGTGTACGCACTGGAGGACGACCTGGACATCAGTCTCAACAGCCACACATCTGTGTAAATGTCTTGCTTGTGCCTAAAGGGTGAAGTGGATGCAGTACTGAAACGTCATGTGAATTTGTGAATTTTTGGTGTGTTAAATCCTCCAACTGAAATGTGATTGAAGACTAAATCAGCTCTTGAGGATCTTAAAGCTCCAAACTGAAAGGGACAAATCATTCGGTGATGTTTAATCATAAATCTGCTTGCCACAATTTTTATTCGCCCTCATTTCCTACCGCTGATATTTTTTCTAGTTCTGGGGGAAAAAAAATATTCATGATTTATAGATTTTTTGTGTCCATGCTGTATTTGACCTTTTATGCAGTGATAAATTTTAACCGTGGCTGATGTGCTGTTTTCCTTTGACTTACCTGAAACTAGAATAATGCCTCAAATAAAAGATCTTTCAAACTAGGTACGTGTTAACCACTGAAAGATGCCATTTAACTCTGCTTTCTCTGTCCCAGAAACATAACTCTGTCGGGGTTTAAGGATTCAGTGATGGAGCTGGTCCACTTTGCGGGTCGTTTGGCCTCTGTGGGGCTGCAGCTCGAAGGCTGCCACTCTCTCTTCCTCAGCTTCACCCTGGAGTTCTATGAGACTGTAAGTGAACAGCTACTGCTAACCTAGTCTGTGATTTTTTTTTTTATAAGCCAAGACAGAAACTGTTATAGAAAGACACTAATTTAAATCCTTTTTAATTAGTTTTACATTGATTTGGATGTTTTAACCTCATGGTGAAGCTGGATTCATAGACAAGTTATCAAAAAGGCTTTAAGACATTTTTTTAAGGTTTTAAAAAATTGATAAAATGATGAAATATCAATAAATAAGTGACTCTTTGTAGTTTATGCTGGTTTCTTGGCAAAGTTTCATAACATTTTAAGAAGATTAAAGCCTGAATATGCAGGTAAGCTCCTATTCCCTGGCTAGAACTTGCTGTGATAACAAGGTGATGATTTGGTAGCATAAAACAGTTTTTCTCAGCTTTTTTTCTATGGACTTTGTCAAAATACAGGAAGAAAGTCTCTGTTACTGCACTACATTTACTTTGGAGCATCAGGTTTTTCAATGCTCACTACCTGTGAGTGACTTCTTCATAATCCTCCTCAGGTGTGCGACACATACCTGAAGTTTTGCCTTCCCCTCGTGGTGATGCCTCCACCAGGAGTGTTTTACCCTCTCCTGTTTGCCACAGACCCCATCAGTGTGGACAGATTGGCTTACATCATGCACAGGTGGGGGACTTCTAGTTTCTCTGCTAACAGCCTGCATTAAGCTTGTCTCCATGCATAGGTTTACAACACTTAAAGTGGGATGCTGGTGCATACTTTAATGAAGAAAAAGAACTAGAATAAAATTTGTCATTGCACTTTCATGTTAATGCATGATTTATGATGATGAGAGGCTCAGAAGTGGGACAGTTTAGCTCTCTTCTGCTTTTCATTAGCTTTTTCTGTCTTTTTAAACACCATTTTTAACTCGGGGCTATAATACAAATCATTTATATAGCTGGTTAATTGAGAACATTTTAGGTTTTGAAATAATTCAGCTGAAGCTAAGTGCTAGAAAAAACATGACAAAAGAAAATTGGATCATAATTGTATCATGTTTTCTTGACAGATTTTTAGAGAAAAGGCACTTTTGCTATGATTAATGATCAAAGAGGACTGCTTCTTTTTTGTCAGGTACAAAGTGAACTTGATATCAGCTAAGACTCAAGAGAAACAGGCAGAGGTAAGAACGAGTGTGGGATTACGGGAAAATGAGTGACTTTATAGGGACATTTACACTGATCAGCCACTTGCTAATACATTTATGCTTAAGGCATGTAGTTCCTGCTTTCGCTTGTTTTATAGAGCCTTTCATTTTAAATGATAGAGGTTTTATATTGAACATGTTTGTCCAGCTTTTCAGGAATCTGCACACATCTGCTTAAACCCGATTAAACGTAATCTCCTCTCAGAAGGGGATTTAAAAATGTTTATTTTATTTCAGCGGCTCCTGTGAGCTCTGAGTTTCTGAGAATGTATCAGGCACGCTCTCCTGACAATGTCCTGGACTCGTTTTGTTAGGAAAAACTAACTCGGCGAACAGTTAGCAAATCAAAACATGACCAAACTTGGAAGTGAGTAAGTTTGATGGATCTTTGTTTTTCAGCAGACCTTTCACATCAGCCGGCAGACCTTTCACGAGTTCAACCGCTACGTTGTTGTCATGGTGAACTGCCTGTGGAACTCCAGGATATTTCATCACAGTGACGACATTCAACTGAGCAAAGAGCTGCTGCTCAACAGCAAAGTACCAGAGTACTGGACGAGCTACGACCTCATCCACCACCCGGCCTTCCTCGGTTATGCTGTTGATTTTCACCAGAAAGTGAGTGTGCATCATTTGGGTCTGGGATCGTTTTTCCAAACCTAATGCTTGATGGATCAGGATGCAGATGTACTGTTCGGTTTGATAAATAAGCTTAAAGGCTAAACAAATTAGTTTTAATGTATCTTGCACAGACATTGCATTAATACAGAGGATATTGTATTATTAATGGGTACTGCACGGTATGAGACAGGGTTTTTTATCATGTTTAATTATACACCTACCTTTTTTGGTTCAGACCACCTGCAGTATTGAGCAGTATTCATGGGAGATGCACACAGTTTAATTTTTTTTTCTAGCCGTAAATATTAATCCTGTCTTTTCTAGTGTTGGCCGGACAGAGAGTACATGGACCTTAACTCCATAAAGGTATGAAATGTTTACTTCCACCACATATAGATATTGTTGGTCACAGTGTGTGTTTGATGTGACTTTGTGTGCTCCTGTGTGTGTCTGTTTTGCAGCAATCCAAGCCATGGAGTTGGTACCTGAAGTATCTGTTCACTCAGGGCTTTGATGGCCTTAAAGACTTTATTCAGAGTAACATCAGCCGGCAGGTGAAAGCAGGTGACACGCAGCAGAGGTAGAAACTCAACTCTGCACAGAAGAAAAACCACTTCTTTTTTAAAAGGACATGTATATAGTATTTCTTTGTCTCTTCCAAGTTTATTACTTGCAAGTAAATACCCATTTTTATGTACATAAATCCCTTTTTTTTATATTGCTAAAGTATGTTGAACTACTCGTATTGCATGAACAGCAAATAAACTGTTCATGTTAAATATTTGTGAGAATGAAGAGGAACTAGTATG
Organism: Kiunga ballochi; assembly: GCA_037177335.1. Lineage (NCBI taxonomy): Eukaryota > Metazoa > Chordata > Actinopteri > Atheriniformes > Pseudomugilidae > Kiunga > Kiunga ballochi. The sequence continues at coordinate 13,410,559 of JBAMIG010000007.1, forward strand.
GATTGGTAAAACGTGGAATTTTATCCAAAAAACATGTATTGTAGGAGATAATAGTCCTGTCTTTGACTCATTATTTAATAGACTGTGGTGAAAAAAATAAAACCTTTCTACAATGCAATAATAAGGAAAATGGCATTAGCACAATTACACTCTACATCACTTTTAATGCCCCACATTAGAGTCAGCAAAACATTGAGGTTAAGTAATTAGGCCATTGATAAGTTAGGCTTCCTGTTTGTTGGTTAATATGCTGAATAAAAAGATATAAAGAGTCAGCTGTTCCGATAGAATCATGGATGACAGAAATGTACTGACCCGGTGCCTGGTCTGATCAACCTGATTGATGGAGTTGGTACCTGTTATGTCACAGTTACTGGATGCCTTTTTTACATTTTTCTCTTGGGTGAAAAAAACCCCAAATAATAAAAAATAAAAGCATAAGTCCAGACACAAGTCTGTTTAGAATTAATGGCCTGATCTAAAGGCAACTCTGAAATATTGTCAGAATACAGACTGTAGCAAAATAATATTGTATTGTTAAATACACCATGTGGATAAATAAACTGGGTGAGATCCCAGTAGGTATCTGTTGTTTTCTTTCTAATAGGATTTTATTCTGAAACTTTGTGTTTGGATATTGTACACACATCCTAACCAAGTTTTTATTGGTGAAAAGTATGTCTGCTTAACCTCAAGCTGCCCCAAAATAGATGTTTGCAGCATGTGTTTGCTTAAGAATCAGTTAAGCTGACAAGTTATTGATTGATTACTTTGAGAGCCTAATGTTGCACCTTGATACTTGAAGTATCATCCATGCTCCCAAATGGAGAATACTTTGAGAAGCTTGTTATTAACCAATGAGTAACCTGCTCATTTTTAAAATAATAATATCAGAAATGTACTTATTTCATCTCTGGGTGTCCAGCCTTTTCACACCAGAATTCATCCATCCTCAGATCCTCAGAAAGGACAGATGTTTGTCTAAGGTTTGCAAATTTCAGCACTGTCACAGATGATGAAGACTTGCAGTGAAGAGGAGCGCTCTCAACCTTGAACCGTATTACTTTCAGCCTGTTTTGCTTCTGGACAAGGCTCCATCGGAGCAGTGACTTGAGCCGCCCTCCTGCAGCTCTTCTGCAGCAACTTTTCATTTCGCTCCGGTTTTGAAGCCCAGCAGACGCAACCTTCGCCGTTTTGTTGTTTCTTGCTCATGTGAGCGATGCCCCAACAGGAAGCATCCCTCTGATGAATCTCACACACTCCGCCGCCGGTGCAAATCTTCCTCTCGCGCCGCTTCTCCTCCTCCTCCTCCTCGCACTTTCCTCGTGTCTCCGCTGCATTTACGGGAGTAGCTTATTCCAGCCGCGTCTTCACCAACAACCGAGCCGGGGTCAGTGGTTTCTGAGCCAAATCCTCGTCTCGGGGAGAGAAAGGTAGGACTTTTGTTGAAGCTGCTTGTGATGAATGGATTAGTGCTGAGAGAGAATGCATTGGGGCAAACAGGAGCAATGTGACAGCTCTGATCGCCTTTCGGCTGCTCTGGCTGCAGTTATGGTACCAAGACTTATTCATCCTGGTCACAGTTTTCAAGCTGGATTCATAGATGTGATGGATAGTCTTCCCGATGAGCTCCAGGAGGACCACAGTCTCCTGTTTTCATGTTGCGCTTTTGGAAAATGCACCTGCTGGATGTTGAAACAGTCTCTCCTCTTGTTTACTTCAGTCTGTGTGAGGACTTGGAAAAAACCAGGCAACACTAGTTTTTTCCCATTATTAGGTAATTATGAGTGAGATGGGGTAAATGTAGGGAGGCTGAGCGTGGACTTTGTGGAGTCCGACGCATCTCCACGGGAGTCTCTCTCTGCAGAATAAAATCAGCATTTTCCCCCCATCAGTTTGTCTGGGTGGAGACTGGCGTGGTGGGGGAGAGAATAATCGGGACAAATACGTGGTGTGCGTGTTTGTGATGCAACACATTGTGGGAAATTTTCGGGAACTGTTTAGGTGGCAAGGATGCAGCAGCGCGCAAACGCACGAGCTGAACTGGTTGTTACCCATAACCTCAAGTGGTCTCACTAACTGCATTAAACTTTGCTGTCATATATGATTGGCTTGTGTCGATATTAGTTTAAAATAAACATGTCACGGAGTTGAAAGGACTGTCCGCATTTAATTTGCCAAAATAGAAGGAAAAAGATCCTTTTACACGCAGATCTTTTACCTTTGCTTGTTCGTGGCTCAGGATTAAACTGATTTACTCTTCATACATTAATCGGTTTACTTAAGTGTTTAAAAAGGATCAGCACCTTCCCAAAAGGGGTCCTGAAGTGACAGCATGTCCTCCTGAGGTTTTCTTCCAAAAGAAAAGCTGTACATTGTCATTCTGCAGGACCTTTCTGGATTAACAGTGCTATTTATTTCAAGTAGGTTTAGAATATTTTTACATGAATCTTTAAAAGTCAAAAGCCTCTCAGAATTTCCTGTAGCAATTTGGTGCAATGATGGTTGCATATCAGCTTTGATGTTGAGGTCTTCTTGCAAGTGAATGTGGCGTATAAAGACGTGGGTTTGTTAATGGTTAATAATGACCTTCACATGCTCTGATGCCCATGTTGCACTTCGTAACCTGATTTGGCAGGAGTGTTTCTCAGGACTCCACTCAGGGCTGAACTGTAATTGTAAGAGACTAACAGGATTACAAGGATGCTCCATTGTCACTGTGTCTCTTCCTCTGCATGCCTTCTTGTCATTTTAAAAAAAAAATGCAATTTTGAGTACCTTCCCTCTGGCTGTATTTTGTTATGTATAGATAAAATCATCCAGGATCAGTTCATTTTGGCTTCATTTAGTAAATGTGAAGATGAAAGGAGCTTACCAGCTTGTGTTGGATGAAGTTGTGCTAGTAATTCTCAGGCTTTTTTTTTGTCTGCCAAAGAAACTACCTCCTAAGCTTTAATGTTTTGACATTGATTTGAGGTTGTTCTGAATATATTTGCATTTGTTGCTGCTGGTTGAACGTTCCCAGCATAGCAGTCTCTGTTAAAACATAAGCGTGTCTAATAATGACACTGTTTACTCTATTCAAGTTACATTTGGATTACATTACCATATCTGGATAAAAAAAAAACTCTGCTTTTTATGAAGTGATGATTTGGAATTAATAAAAACTGAGGTGGATATTTATTTATTTTTAGTATATGTCTCTTTTTCCTGCAGTAACTGTAACCCATGCCCTCACATGGCTCAAAAGCTGCAGTCAATAACTTTTTGGCTCTAAACTCTGCACTAGTGTGGCGGTGCTGTGATATTTTATGTGCATTTCTGGAGCTGTCGCTGCCCAGCAGCGTCCCGAGGCTGCTGCATTATACAGCTTTTCTATCTGGGATTCTGTGCTATATTACAGCTGAGTTTTGCTTCACACACCATGTCATAAGCTAACATGTATAAAAACACCAGGCGTTTTGAGAGGGTACCGTGTTGGATTTGAATTCAGCATGCAACAAGATATCAAGGATGAGAATGAGAGGAAGGGCAAGTCCAAAAATATTTTCTTTGGCTGATTCGAGTCAAATCTTTTGCAAGGAGTCAGTTGTGAGTTTGAATGTTTTAACTCCAACCCCCCCGTGACTGCATTTAAATAAACTTATCTTGAGATTAAGGTTGATAAAGAGATAACAAATCCCGTTACTACGCAAACACTATGTTAAATAAAATGTAAGCATGGCTGCTCTCGGGTTCTGTAGACTTATTTCTTCAGTGCTTCTTGATTTCACACTCCTTAAAGTGTTTAAAGTCAACTGGATCAAGCAGCAGATGTATGGCTGAAATGCTCTTTGCTTTTTATAAATTTAATCATTGTGGTGGCTGTTAAACTGTTTATTTTTGGTTGTTAAACAACCACAGGAACAAATTACCACTGAAATTGGCCCAGAAGATTATAGGAAGCTGGTCTTTGTACATCATTATGTACCCCGCACATGCTATATAGAATAAGCAATACTATTCTATAAAAACAGATGCATATTTAACAAAAAATATGCCAAACAAATACATTTTCCCCAAATGTTTAAACCTATATAATAATCGAGTAAACAAGGCTCAAAAACCATAGTTTTATTAATGGTATAAGACTGATTAATGTATGAAATTGCCATTACGGGGCTCCTCTGTAAAACAAGACATTCCCTGTAATAATTAATTTGATCTAAATGTGTGAAAAATCACCCAGAAAACCTTTCTGCTTAAAGTGCTAAAAAATAACAAGATGCTGTATGATGGCAGTAAACTACAGTACAGGACTTTGTAACTACGGTTTACCATGGGCGAAACTGATGGGAGGCTTTGGCCAATGGGCTGCACATCCTCCTCTACCATTATACTTATATGGATGTCCATTTAATCCAGAGTCCCATTATATTTTGATTTAAATCATAACATTAAATCACAGTAACATTGACTGGAGGTTTTTAGTAATAATAAAAAAAGTAAATGTAACCAGTTTACGATTAAAAGCTATGAAACTATAAATATTAATTATGCTCACGTAAAAAATGCAACATGTATGACATGCACTTCATCTGTTTATCCTTAAATTCACAATTATTCATTTTATCAACTTATTGATGTTTAACATTTTCCATAGTTTATTCTCTTAAAAGTTCACTTTATCTAATTTATTCCCAGGCAAATAGTTTAATAACAGCTAGTCTAAGTAATCTACTTTATTCTAGTCATCGGGCAGGCGCTTTTATCCATAGTGACTTACATGTGATAAGTGATCATTTAACTATAGTGATCAACCTAATATGCATGTCTTGTGGGTGGGAAGAAGCCGGAGTTCGCAGAGAGAACATGCAGACTTCACACAAAAGGGCCGCTGTTCATACCTCCCCCCCAGCTGAGGTCGAATTAGTGACCTTCTTGCTAACCACTACTCTACCGTGTTGCCTCTGCAGGTAATGGCAAATGGACTTGCACTTATACAGCCCTTTTTCAGTAGTACTTTGCACATTTATAGTGCATTCACCCTTCTGCACACACACACACACACACACACACACACACACACACACACACACACACACACACAGGCACACCAGACAACTTTGGATTCAATGTCTTGTTCAAGGACACTTTGGGATG
>JBAMIG010000007.1:13431203-13441847 GCA_037177335.1 Kiunga ballochi
TTTGCCATTTTTATTGTCATTATTGATGACAGTGTTCCGTCTAGGGCCAAGCTGTTCCTGGTCTTGGTCTTGTTGAGGCCCACCATGGAAAAGACCCGCTCTGCATCTGCAGAGTGGGGCAGCACCAGGACCAGCTTTGCTATAGATACAAGTCGTTTAAACAAGATTTCTCCCGTCACCTGTGAGAAATTAACCAAGAGCACAGTGAACCCAGTGGAAAACAAGTATTTAGTTAACAAAAAAACAGTCTAACAGTTACTTGAAAAAAACAATATTACAGGTGTCCTTTTCCAAATTTATTATAAAAACTTTATTCTATTTTCTTCTATTCTACCATTAATTGCAAAACTACAATATTACAAGTTTTATATTTATATAACAATATTTATGTAGCTATAAAATTGTTCTTTAAAATAATATACATAGACAAAAATCATACAGAATAGGCCTACATGTCAATAAGCTAATAAAAGACCTTTATCTTTCATTTGTCATATGAGAGCTGACCATACACTGGCACAAATATTATTGTCAAGTATTGGTGAAAAAAAATCCCAGGATATGTCTGTTCTGTCCAGAAATGCATTTCTTCTCTAAAGATAATAGTTCTGCTAGCTGGGAGAACAAGGTTAAGCTAGCTGATGCGTGAATATACTAAAAAGGCAATCGGCCGTTAACCGCTCTGTCCGGAATAATGCAACTGGACGTCACGTGACTCGGCACGAGTGGCGTGCAGATCTGACTTTGATGAAAAGATCAGGTCGAATCAGGCTGCGCACAGTCCGCATCCGTCGTGTGAATTTATAAAGAGAAGATTATCACGCGGTCTGTTAAACAAAAATTGTACCTGGTTGTATTATAGTAGCCTATCTGCAGTTTTCAGTTTCAACACATAAAAGACCAAAGCCTCTTTTAACCTTAGGACAAAAAATAAATAAATAAAACCATTGTATCAGCGTGAGAAATCAGAGGTGTGGCGTGAGAGCGTGTGAGGCCACTCAATTGCGTGAGTCTCATGCCCAATGCGTGAGAGTTGGCCACCCTGGTTTACTGGTGTTTGCATGGACTAGTATATGCTAATGAGCCCGACAAATAAAAACCATGAACTTTAAATTGTTTCTAAATGCTGCGGAGCAGCAGATAAACGGATGGATGAGAGGTTGAAGCAGGTGCTGAGTCTGAAAGGCAATGTCGTCAACAGCACCTGACCAATTATCTAAAGCCGTCCCATTATCCTGAATGCCAGTATGATTTCATCTCCCATAGATGCAGCGCTAACATCAAAACTTATCTCCAGAATTGAGAGTGGCAGTCCTTATCCCTGTCCTCTTTCATGCTCTCATTCAGAGCACAAGAGATTTGCCAAACTCGCTTCACCCAAGCTCCTTAAGATGGTCCTGGGAGGAAATTCAAAGAAACTAGCTGCTGTCTTTTTGTTTTTATCATGGCAAGTGAGGGTTAGTTTACTGCCTTTTTGTGCGTCATCTGAAAGAGCGATTGAAGACGGGGACACTCCTGGAAATGTTCAGCAGCTTTTGGGAATAACAAATGTCCCCCACATGGGAATGAATGTGTTGTGTCTCATTAGACTAAATGCAGTTGGAAGTGCATGTGCGGATGTGTCTGCGTGAGGAGATTCATCTGCATATTGGGAAGCCTGAAGCAGTCCAGGTGAAGGCTGGAGTTTAAATGAGGGCATCCATGAGCTGAAGGTAAAATGAGTTGCAGTTGAAGATATTACTCATTATTACGCCAAGCACACATACACACTCACACATTTATAAACTTTTAATTACATTTTGATTAGTTCTACACTTCAGAGAACAGACAAAAAACACAATGCCTCTTTCAATTATTATGGAGATTATTATTTGGATATTTGGATCCATATTTCACAGTCTGGTGAATCTTCTGGAAATGAGTGTAACAAATGAAGAATTAGGATGTTGTTGGCATTCACGTTATTACCTAAGAGTTTATTCTTTTCCTTGTTTTCGAGGGGGGTCCCATTGGAAGTTAAGTTCAAAGTTCTCATGGAAAACTTTCATTCTTACTCGTGAGCTTTAACTGAGACCTAAGGTCAAAATCCTGTTTTCTAAACATGCATATATCTGCATAAACTTTGCCCAAATGTGAGAAATAACTATTATTGGTGCTTTTGGACTTGCTTTGCATTATCTTTAATAATGTGCATGACTAGCACTTTTTCCATTTACACATTTTAAGCTTTTAGCGTGTCAATTTATTTTAAAATCTTTTTACAAACAGTGCAGATGATTAGAAGCACTAAAATGTATGCTGATCGCACATTGCTTGACCTTGTGTGCAGTAACTGACCCATTTGTTGACCAGGGATTAAACTCACAGGCTTCAGTATTGGGTATTTTTTCCAACACAAGCAGATACTCAGATGTGCTGCAGTTGTGAAACTCCTATGCAAGAAAACAAACTCTGCTAAATATGTGCAGATCAATCTCTTCACAAACAGTGAAAAATTATTTGCTGCTGATTCCAAGTGAAAATGTAACATTTTAAATAGATCTTCTTACCATCATCGTTTCCATGTTTTTAGGATTCATTCCCTCAATGCCGTGATTTTCTGCCCTTTTTTATAAAAAGGATATTGGTCTGCAGGTGATGTTTTAAAATGCATGATATGATCTTAAATCAACTATTTAATTAACCCAGAAAGCAGGATTTCATGTTTTCACTCAGATATCTTGTAGACATACACTCTGCTGTACCTGCTTTCAGAATATACTGTATATGACTTGTGCAAAGTTCCTGCTTTTAGGTGTGAGGCCTTCTCATAACGCTCAAGTATCTTCTTTGTGCTCAGAAATCATGCCTACATGAATCTCTATGAGGCCTCAAAGGACAGACCTGACCTGATTCTAAAGTAAAACTTCCTTCTCTCCTTTGGGAAAATAAAAGTTGGAGTTCTTATGTGAAGTGGGAGAATATGAGTCCCACAAATTCCCAATATATTTCTGTCTTTTATTGAAATGCTCACTGTCAGAGCCCCAATTGTGATATTAAATAGGAAATACATGATGTATTTAGCTGTGTTTGCTATGAGATGACACAAGGCCCGTATTAAAAGGTCTATTCGGTTGAAGAGAGCCTGACTTGGCTTTAAGTACTTTAACTTTATTTCCGCAGCGTTATGTAAAGTGAATAATTTTGTCTTTTTTAAAAGTATTTTTCACGTGCACAATTTAAATGTTAATGTTCACCAAAATTAAATGCCAAATAGTCATACACCTAACAAATGTTGGATAACACTTAACAAATATAATTCAGGAGGAAGACCTTCCAACCAGAAGGACCAGGGATTGATAGCTTCTCTTGACTGCATGTCCTTGAGCAAGACTGAACCCTGATGTACCTATCAGGTTATGACTTTGTGGGAGTGGGTCACTGGGACATAAAGTGCTTTGAGTGGTCCGCATGACTGGCAAAGTACTGTGTAAATACAAATTTGTTTACACTTCTCACTGTCAATAGCTTGTAGTTTATGTAGGAGAAGGAGATAACTCGGAAAGGTGACATGTTTAAAATATTTATATGTAAAAAGGAACTATAACAGTGAGGAAGTGACTTTTGAAACCTATCTATTGGCCAGTAGGTACATATTTGAATCCTTCCTTGACTCCTCTCTTCATGTCTTGGAGCCTTCTTTTATTGTAAATAGAAAAGGGAAGGACAGACACAAGGAGGGATGAGTAACTCAATATTTATTTAATTGAGATGTTCTTTCTTCTGCTGTACAGCTGTTTTACCATTGTTTTGTTGTAGCCTACGGATCTGTTTTTATTAATTTAATCAGATGATGTGTTTGCAACATTTATACCCACTTAAAAGTCAATGCAGGATTAACATGTCACACCTCCTTTAGAGCCTTCTGCAAAGAATGCACCCGAGCATCCTTATTTACAGGTTCACTGTCATCATACTTCTGTCCTTCAGGTGCACTTCAGGGACTGAGACATCCTTCACAACGTTTTGCATAGACAGACTTATATGTCAAAGTCAGAAGGAGGAAAAAAGGTAGACAAGGAAGGACAAGTGAAACAAATGAGATGGGCTTCTTCAGATAGATGCACAGATATGTTTCCAAGCTGGCAGGGTGAAAGACCTGCCAAATCTTGGTGTGTAGTCAGGGCAGTCTTGTGTATATTTGGAGTTTTCCACCACGGATTGCATCACCAAACCCATGGTTTCAACGGGTGGACATGGAGCCTGAGAGAAAGTGGTCAGTAATCTACATGAAGTTGCCCAGAAGAAGGCACCATCTGTCGCTTTGGCAGCAAAAGAGATTCCAGATATTTTAAGCTCGCCTCTACAGCTAACTCAGGTCTAACTTCTGGGTTTTGAAACCAAAGCCTAATTTTTTCCCAGCAGTTTCAGAACAGCTATTCACTTCTTTAAAATGTCTGTATCACAGCAATGTCACATTTTTAGATGAACTGTTCTGTGAAAAAAATGTTTCAGAACAAAGCCTCAGTATTGACATAAAGGAAAATGACAGGTCACAATTGATTAACGTTCAAATATCCTCATTTCCAAGTGATTCCAACCAGCAGTTACTGGGATCGCCATGCTGAGTCTCTCTTGAAAAGCTGCTGATAGCTTCTAGACTCAAGCCAGATTAAAAAAAAACCCATCATTATGTCAGCCAAGCCCACCGCAACCCCCCACTAGTCTCAGACTGTTGTGAACCATTGAAAATTGGTAATCGGATTGATCTGTGTGTTTCTTAGGTCGAAGACCCAGTTAATAAAAGCAGCACATAGGACATATTTTGACAAAAACATTGTGGCTGCATCTATTGTAGTGCCAGAGCATGCTTGACACAAGGTTCCAACGCACTGGCTCCCTGTCTTACTGTTGTGTTATATTTTCGAACAGCATATCAAAGCAGAGCTGGGGTCTGCAGAGAGGTGATGCTATCCTTTTGGCTTCACATTAACATCACCTCAAAGTGTGCTGGAGCAGCAGCAAGCCAGAACCAGCAGCTCTTTCCTTGATGGAATCAGGTTTCTCCCTTTAATGTTATCATAATGGCTTTAACCGAGTCATCACTAATGGAATTTTTTTACAGCAAGAGTGTTTAAACTAAGCTTTAAAACGTGGATACGTGTGCTAATACAAACCATTTAGATACTTTCCCAGTACCAATGGTGACACGTTTAGCCCCCGTGTGCTTGTGCCTATGACAAGCTGGTAACTACGACAACATGAATGATGACCTTCACATTATATCCTGCAGGGTGTGCATGATTGGTAGGTAGCCAGCTGGCTTGCAGACAGTAACATTGATCAATATTGTCTCTTTCAGTCAGTGAGTCAGTTTCACAGCCTCCACCTGAGGCGTTTCAGTGGATAAATGTGTTTTTCTGTACAGTAAATGTAGGCTGCGCTCACGCTTGCAGTCCTGGGTGCGACCCCCTCATTGAAACTTAAAATGTTACCAGAGTTGACCAGAGCTTACAGTTAATGGTAAATGGTCTTGTACTTGTAAAGCACCTTTCTACACATTAGTGAACTCAAAGCGCTTTGACTCTATTTGGCCATTCATTCATGCGCGCTAACACTCACACGCACATTCACACACCGGTAAAGCAGAACCAGGAGCAACTAGGGGTTCATGTGTTTTACTCAAAGACACTTCTATATGCGAACTGCCGGACCACTAACTTGCTGGTTAGGAGATGACCCGCTCTGATATGTGAACCACAGACGGCCCATTAAACTCTGTAGTTTATAAAAGACAAATGTTAGCAAGTTTAGCGGGCTTTTCTGATCAGCACTGGTGAAAACATCAATATAGGGGTTAAAATCCCCATTAAATATTGGGAACACTTTGGCAGAAGTCAAGCATGTGTTCAAGTGGGTAACATCTTCAATGGTTTTATTCACCACAAATAAACAGCGGTGCAACAAACTTCAAGCCATTTTGGGATTTCTGATTTAACTTTGATGTTTAAATCTAAAACAACATTCACTAAAAGCTGCTCAGTATGAGCAACAGCTGATGCACCAAGCTATCCAGGATGTCTGTGTACAGCACACTTTAGATCACTTCCTATCATGTGTTCACTACATGGTGCATTTGTTCTCACTCCACAAGTTAACAACACCACAGTTCACTTTGGAGCAAACCAGAGTTTGCTACGTTTGTCTGCAAATATATGTGGGATGTTCTCTTATGGGGCATGGAGGGAGGGTTAAGGGAAATGTAGGATGTGTGGCTGTTGGCAATTGGAGGGGTGATGGTCAGAGGAGGTAGGTAAAAGAAGCAGAATGTTAGGGTGTTTAAGGATGGTAAAGGAGGAGGTGTTTTTTTTTTGGTTATTGGAGGGCTTGGCTGTGACATTTGGGTGACTGCTGGCCTCACTGGGTGGCTATCTGGGAGAGTTAGGGTGTGTTGTAGTCCAGACCCTCTGCTTGGGGCCCTGAGGTCTGTGCTCTGTTTACCTGAGGTCTGGCCTGTGCTTTGAGGCTGTGGGGAGCTCTGGCTGGGGTAAGGTTGGGACCACCCTCTGATGCCCTCCGAATGGTCCTTATTGTGGTGTGTTTACTGGGTCCCTGCTCTGGGGCGGCCTTTGCACCAGCATGGTAGCATTTGCATGATTGCACTCTAAACACACTTCGCTCTGTGTAATCTGCATGCAAACACAGCTGTAGTGTTATTAGAACGGGAAACCACCAGATTTTAATTTATATATTATACCATTGCATGGACATTTTTTCTTTTTATCATTTCATTAATGACAGTTTTATTAACACATTGTGTAATAACATGAATGGGGGCTTTTTTAACATTGTTCACAAAGGATCATATTTTTTTTTATCACGCTGCAGTTTAAATTTTTCACTGATAGTATTCACAGCAAACCTGTGGGAAGTTGTGATATTATTGTGGAAAAAGACAAATGACTTGCAGACATGTTTCCATTCTTTACTTGTTTTCACAAGTGATTTACACCAACTTTATTTCAGATGGATTGCTGCTCAGTGTGATCCAAAACTCCTGCCCATATTTCATGTGCAAATATTTGCCAGCTTCCATGCACACCTCCATTTGACAACCAGAAACAGCAAGAACAGAATTTTTATTGTTATGGGAGATCTTTAATATAAAGGTAATCTCTGGTCTGTGTTGAAGCTACATATTCAATTTAATACAAAGGTGTCTTTTATTTCCCATTTATGTTTATGTGTAGCATCACAATAAACTGGGCTGTCCTTTTTTTTTTTTATTATGCACAACTTTAAACTTTCATGTTACAAGGTGGCTTTTATAGTGTTGTATTTTACATTGCAGATATGTTTAGAAGGGAAAACACTTACAGAATCAAAGTATGATGTTTGTACCCCGGGAAGAATTTTGTGTCTATTTAAGCTGGAGGTGGAAAAGGGAGCTAATGGATGATTAACTGAACTGGTTGATGGGCAACCTGCTGGCAGAAAAAGAAATGAAATGTCAGAAGGCAAAACAAGTGTTTTTTATTGTTATTTTAAAGCTTTTGTTTTTGCAGTAAAAACAATTACAGGTGCAGCTCTGGGCTACAGTAGTTGTTTAGAAATGCATACAGCTGATGTCCCCTCACTCACTTGTAGCTCAGAATGAGGTAGGTACATAAGTATACGAGATTGCTTTCATATTTTGTCTTTTCGCTGTTTTGAGTCCTGAATAGTGTGATTATATTTGGTTTGACACAATCCTTTACTGAAGATGATTTTTGATCATTAATCTGTCAGCCATCACAATCTAAACTAATTTATAATGACCATCTTGATGAAACCTTTTGCTACTAATGATGAATAATGTGTGATGCTTTCAAGCTGGTTCCTACAAAGCAGCAACTTCCATTGGAAAAAAATTAATCCTGAAACGTGTAGTTTATGCAAGATGCTCTAAAAAAGAACAAATCTCCAGAGACTCCCATATTATAAAGCAACTTCATAGCTGTGTTAGGTTTTTTTTAGGTCAATTTTACCTTCATGACAACAGTGATTTTTATTTATTTTAATAATCTATTTAAATTTAGTTTTTTCTTTGAATTTGGCAAAATTGTGGGTGTCCTTTTGATTGACGAGTATCAAATAGTGGCCCAAAAGTGTGCCTTACACCACCTACTTCCACGAGCCAGTTAGATCCCGTTAGATCAGAGTTAGCTCGGTTAGCTCTGACTTTAATAGATGTCAATCATCCATCCGCACACTCACAGCTCTCCTGTCAACTCCAGCTTTTTGCCCATTTTCCTGTTTCAGAGAGTGATGGCTCACATGATGCTGCCAAGATGGTGGTGGTAAGAACCGCCCAACTAATGTCCATATGCTTGAGAAACGTCCTTGGAGGCTTTGTCCATGTTTTATATACAGTCTATGGGTCATACCTATACCTGTAGGCTATGTGAATTTGTTTTTGACTGAAGCTTTTTGATAATTTCTTCATAATTAGAGGGGCAGGATTCTAGACAATGTAATGGTGAATGCAAATATGTTTCCAAGACAAGACTCTTAAAAAAACACCTTCTACTGTATCAATATACCTTAAATTAACTTTTTTATCCCCTCTCCAAAGTTCTTTGAAATGTTCAGAGCACAGGGAGTCTAAAACAACAGGAGGAAGGTGAGACAAAGTCTTTAGTGAGGTGCGTGCGCCCTTATCAAAGTCTGCTTTGTCCCCAGCGAGAAAACTGGAGATGAAGCTCAGATGGTGCTGAGTGTTCCTCATGTGGCCTTTTCATTTTTGCCCTCCTCCCTATTTCCTCTTCCCAATGATCTGTGAGTAATGAGCCTGAGGCAAAGCTGGCTAATTAGACCTGACATCACACCATAACTCGCTGTACATGAGTCCTCTGGACACTTCGTGCATATTCATGGACACGACACACAAACTTCACACACAGGCACATGTATGTATGCACGATTTTTCACATAAGATAGGATGCACAAACACCCTTCTAAATGTCCATGAGCCTGTCAGCCTTGTGTTGCAGTGTTATAACTGTGATTGCCCCCCCACCACCACCACCTCGCCTTCTTATCAGTCTTAATTTATAAGACAAGTAAGAGACCCCCAGAGAGTGCCACTGGTGGGAAGGAGGGTGTTTAATGTCACCTAAGCTAAGAAATGGCACGACATTTTTCAAGATACAAATGCTCAGAAAGACCTCATTTGATCAGCTTGGGTGTATTCTACCAAAGCGGGAACAGGAAAACTGATGGACCAGAGAAATGATCATTAATGGAAGATTAATTGGGAACCAGTTTTAAACTTGAAAAGTATTTTTAAGTCACATTTTCACACGACTGATTTGTCTCAGTGTCAAGCTTTCTACACTGTTTTGCTTTTGAACTTTGAGGTTACCTGCATGATAAGAGTTAAAACCCAAACACACAAGCTTAGGTTTAAAATCAGCATGGAAAAGGGAAGTGTTTAACTTATAATTTTATAATCATAAATGTTAGATAGAAAGATGGTTAAGGCTTACATGCTTTATTATTCATGGATCATACTGTGATCTTTTGTGGCTCCTCCGCTACACAAAACAACAACATACAAATACATTACCATCTGACTCACTGTTTAAAGCTATAACTAACGCACTTTTCTCATTAGACTGAGCTGGAATGATATGAATGATAGTTTGAGATTAGACAGAATATCAAAGCTGCTGTTATGCTGCTGGATGCAATATTTGACATTGGAAATATGTTTAAAAGTATTAGATTGCATTTGAACAGCTGGACAAATCCTTTGGGTGTTGTGGGCTCTCTGTAAGTTCAACTTGTTCTTGATCTTCTGGCTGGTGCAGAATATTTGGACTTAGGCAGTAAGGAGGTCAGAGTGATTCCTCTGGCACTTTTTATTGCTATTTTCCTTAAACTGTTTCAGAGCATTGTGGCACTTAGTTACAGTCCGAACACATGCAAAACAGTCTAAGTTGTACTTTGCATTATACGGATCACGAGCTGGTGTTTTAAACGTATTATTGTGAGAATCTGCATGCTGATGTTGCATCTCACTTAACAATGATGAGATACTGTTCATTTGTATCTTAAATAATTTAAAGGCAATGTTAGAACAGGTTGGTTAGAAAATAAAGAGTTGCGTCATTAAAAACCATCATTTAATGGATGCTGTTTAAGTGGTTTAGTTCCACAGAGACCTGATAGGTTAGAAGTGAAGAGGACACACTCATATGTGGGCGAAAGGTAACGGA
This sequence comes from Kiunga ballochi, assembly GCA_037177335.1. Lineage (NCBI taxonomy): Eukaryota > Metazoa > Chordata > Actinopteri > Atheriniformes > Pseudomugilidae > Kiunga > Kiunga ballochi. Next base: position 13,441,442 of record JBAMIG010000007.1, read on the forward strand.
AATGTTCAGCCGGCAGGAAAGGATGCAGAGTTGTTGTGACAAGCTGTGAGGACTGAAATTTCATTAAGCTGCAGAGCTGTTAAAACATCTGATACTGCCGTAATTCAGCTGAGAATTCGCATCGTTGCTGCATCCAGTTGTTTGAGGCAGATGAGATTAAATTAAAACGGGAGTTTTATTGTCTGTATCGCCATTTAAGCATTCTGATTAGATCAAGATATGCACTGAATGATCCCCAGCAGTTCTTTGATAAACTTTCAGTTAAGTGGTTGTTATTATATTTATGTTCAAGACTCCATTACTCTTATTTTTCTTGTTTGAAGTAAATCCAATCATTGCAGTTGGGGGGGGGGGGGGGGGGGGGGGGGGGGGGGGGGGGGGGGGGGGGGGGGGGGGGGGGGGGGGG
>JBAMIG010000007.1:13442172-13463736 GCA_037177335.1 Kiunga ballochi
CCGTCCGTCCGTCCATCCATCCATCCATCCATCCATCCATCCATCCATCCATCCATCCATCCATCCATCCATCCATCGTACACCCTGGACAGGTCACCAGTGCATTACACAACAAAACAGAGAGACGAACAAGCACATTCACTCCTAATGTAATGTAGAATGACCAACCAACTAACCTAACATGCAGGACAGTGGGAGGAAGCTCTTTAAATGGAAGTTCTATCTTTTATTTATTAGGTAATTAAGCAAAATGTTAATGAGTAACACTAAATTGTTGTTTTAGTTATATTAAAAATGCTAAGTAGTTGGAGCCCTGATTCTAGTACTGTGTAAACATGGCTCTACACGGGGTTTGCAGTTATTTAAAATGTAAAAATATTCCTGAATAAGTGACTAAACGTAGATGATAAAACATGTCAGTCTCACCAAACCAAGATTAATTTAATTGAACCGTTCTACAAATGAACACCTACTATTAGAGTTGTTTAAAATGGATCAGGATTACAGGAGAAACCATGCACACAGAGGCTTTAAACTGCAAAGCAAAGAGAGCTTTAACTATAATCTGCTGGGTTTGTGTTTCATGTTAATCCACCATAAAAGATGGTACACACAAACTCCATCAGACACAAGCTTTGTTTTTATTTTGAATTCAGTCAGTAAGTTTTTTTTCTTCTAGATTTGTAAAAACTCACTCACTTTTAGTACACATCATGACTAGAAGCATGATGCCGGTGCATTAAGGAGTAGGCTTTGCTTTATTCCCTGAGTGATGTGCGTCATGGAAGAAATTGTATATGTAAGCAGCCTAGTCGAAGCTGAGCGTTATCAGATACTGACGCATTAAGATAAATAGTATTTGCAACACAGGAATCCCTATCCTTTACATCTGCGACCTCTCTTTTGCCAGCTGTCAGTATTATAACTATTGATTTATGAAGCATAGAGCAAATCACCAGGGTGACTGGTAAATCTCTGTTTTTTCACAGTATTGAATCTTAAATGATCCCTGCAAAAATAGCTACAGATAACAGAATGCACTTTGATCTCTTTGTGCTCGAGGGTCATTAATCTAGAATGCACTTCGTTCTTCTGTCAGAAAAATGGTATTTAATAAATGTGACAGCAGCTGTCACATTGCCATTTATTTCTGCTGGACTGGGCATCAAAGTCGAAATCATAACATGAAAAAGAGTTGCGTCTTCTTCACAGCATTCCTTAGCTGAATTTGTGAGGAAGATGAGGAGGCATGATAGTTGCCTCAGACAGGAAGAAAGGTGCAAAAGGGCATCTCTTGAGGCCTGTGTCTGCTCAAGAAGATTGCCACCTAACTGAAAAGTATGCTTTTATGTTGCTGCTCTTTGGAGGCGCTGGCTGCATGGGGACGTGTTGCATCTTATACGTGGGCTTGCATATTCCTATGCATCTGCAGCAAAAAAAAAAAAAGATAAAGTGGTCGTCTGATTTTTCTGTTTGTAGTGGTTGTATGTGTGTTTGAGCGCTGGGTTCAACAGTGTGAAGACTCACTTCTCTGAATGATTTCCAAGCGCAGCTCTGCCATGGTCATCTCTATAGCAACTCCGTTCCTGGCAGGACTCCGCGGTGCGCTGAATATAATTAAATTGAGACATGTAGGAGGTAAGAAATTCAAGTGTTTTTAAATTAAACTAAATGTTCTTATTACATCTTATGTTTTTAAATACAACAGGGAGACATAATTAGAGAGGCATCCCAGTCTACGCCTTTTAGAAGGAATCTTCTGACAGAAATTCCTGCTTTTTTTCACTTTTCGACCCTTAAACGTTTGATAGAGCAGTGAAATTAATGTTTGGAATAAATGTTGGTGGAGTTTAATAACAACAACTCTCTTTCATCCCACCCTTCTGTCTTTTATACATGCAGCTTTCATTTTGCTTCTCCTCATCTACCACACACAAACAGACACACAAACGCTACTGTTTCTGGTCAATGCTTCAAAATGTGACATTGGGTTGTGGATGCCTGTTTCCCTTCACAGATTAGTCTGTGTCGAGTGAAAATGCAAGCCATTGTTCAGCAATTTTTTGGGCCTGGGGTAAGGATGAGTTTGAAGCTAAATTTTCCTAAGTGCCAAACTCTGACATCTCACAGAACTCTGAATGAGCAATAGTAGCCTATGAGAAGTTACCAGGAAGAAAAAAAGGGGGTTGCCGTCTGCTCAACGAAGGGCTGTATATTTACTAAAAACAGCTTGCCAGATGGTTTATTTAGACCTTTGATGTGAAATGTAGTGTTTTATCATTCATTTGGTATTAGGAAATTAAACTTAATTTACAGCTTGCTCATTTGCTCTGCTGGGATGTGACATCGAGATTTGCTCTAGGAGAAGTGATCAATTGGCAACATCTTGAACAGAGAGGAGAAACTAAACGAAACCTACTCGACTCATGGCTGCAGGGCACAAAGACACATGGAGACACACACACACGAATAAAATGTTTACATTAACTCAATATAATTGCTAGTCTGAAAATTCATCCCTTGGTGAAAGCTATCAGGAGTTAGTTCATTTCAGCCACCCTTCATACGTGTCTATTGTTCAGAGTACTGGACTGTATGAATATAACAGAATAATGCATCACCGCACAGGTTTAGCAGATTAATAAAAGCCAGCTCCCATTCTCATGAAGCTGTGATGAAAATACACATGAACAAAAGGAAATAGGACCAAACGACAATCCATATTTGATTATTGATCACATGAGAAGAGTTTTGCTTTGCTTTTACTTTGTGATGACCCACACCTATATCTGCTTTATACAGGGAAAGATAAAAGACAGTTCGGTAAAACACCTTCTGTAGATTCTGACATTGATAAAAAATTGTAGTTGATGCTAAGAAGATTTATTTAATAATATTCATGAGGTGAAGGCAGTCTAAACAATTTTTTCTGGTACATTTTGGTAGCTGACACATTCAATGTATCAATAAGCGCAACAGTTTAATATCTCTGGGTGGTTTCTTAAATCACATCCAAGTTTTTGAAGGCTTTGTGAACTTTTGGGCTCTTTATTATTTTTTAATAATAACACACATACTGTAACACACATATTGTAACACACAGCCTTATTGCTTTAATTCATTCAGGTTTGTGGGGGGGCTGCAGCCTTTCCAGCAGTTAGCAGGTGAAAGGTTGGACAGGTTGCCGGTACATTACAGGCCCCTTACAGTCATACTTAGGGAGAACTTTGTGTCCAATGAACCCTGATATGAATGTCTTTGGACAGTGGGAGGAAACCCATAGAGAAACCACACATTCATGGGGAGAACATGCTAACTCCATCCAGATAGGCTAATGTCTGAAAAGCATCTCTTTGACCTTTTTTCTGTCATCCAGTCGAGGAAGATGGTCTTTACTGGCTTATCAACAGGACTGCAAACTGGGAATTTATCTGGTGTTTATTGTTTCTTCCTTTTCTTTCCCATTTGTAATGAGCTGTTGTACACTGCACAGAAAGTAACAATAGAACAAGAAACAATTAAATAAAAAGAGGGTGGGGATGGGGGCGTCGAAGCCTGAAGCCGTGAAAATGTCTGTTAAGTGCTGACCTTGGAGGCATAATGGCTCTTTATGTTATCTGAAAATCAGTGTGGTCTGGAGAACGGAATAATAGGTAAAGTTGTGCTTTTAGCTGGTGGTAAAGGGGATGAGGCAGATATTTCCTGATGGATTACAGCGTGACTGGTGGAAGATGCCCACAGCTCACTGAGGTTCATGTAAAGTTTATCCTGTGCTTATGTGTTCATTTCTGCCCACAGTATTAACTTTGAAAAAAAGTACAAAGAAAGAAAAAAGGTGTGTTTTTCCAGACTGCAGAGAACAGATTGTTCCTGTAAGAAAGTCTGTCATAAATACTGTAGAGTTCCCAAGAAGTCCTATGTAGCAGTGAATTCATGATTATGCGTACACATCTGTACAAATGGTTTAATGTCCCTCATCTGAGCCTGATAAGGACATTCTGTAACAGTTGTTTCATGTGGTTATAGAGTCTATTCCTCTTTCTGATCATTTATCAAAAAGACTTGTTTGACAAGTCATATGCTTGGTGCTATGTCTGTCCTTGCATCCTATTGTCTACTTTAACACAGCACCTAACAAGCTTTTTCTTCCTGAACAATGAATGCAATATTCATCTCTAAAAATCAGCTGTATTTGTTCTTTTGTTTAGTGAGAGATGCTATCTGATATCTGCAAAAGAAAACAACCCTTAAGATTTATTTGGTTGTATTTCCTTTAAAACAGAAAAACAAAATGAAAGTGTAACACTCAACAATATGCGGCTCTGAAGAAAAAACAGTACAATAACAATAAAATGCTGGCAGTTGTTAGGCATTTGTATCACTGGAAAATTAGGAAATAAGAACATATAATCTAACTTACATTAAAAATGACAATAATATATTGAATGTCACATCATTTGTCTCCTGAGCTCTTATTTTTCTGTTTCAGTGTCCCCACTTGTCAGCCTTTCATCTCTCGTACTCTGTGATCCACTAAAACTTATTTCTCCATCGTAGCTTGGCTCACTTCTGCATTGCTGGCTAAAGGGTCACTCAGCACATATATAACCTGAGAATTCAAAGTCATTGCTAATGACCGCCTTCATACAATTGTGGACTTTAATCTTGCGGAAGAGCATTGAATAATGGAGTTTTGACATTTGCAGCACTCTGCTGTGTTTTAAAGAGCTAATCGATGTAATCTAGGTGGTGTCCAATAGAAGCAATTGAACATCTTTAATTGAATAAGTATAACTTTTATGTTCCTTGACACCTTTCTTTGACTTTGGCATATCCTGCTCCATTCTAGCTCATTAAACAAAAGGCTTATTTCTCCCAGATGGTCTTTAATAGCATTGGGAGTGTAGTGTCTTGGTGAAATATTTTAGTTGTGTATTGGCACACCTTATGACCCATTCCAAAGTATGTATTGATACAGAAGAGCATATAAAGTGCCTCATTACTACTGCTACATAAAGGTACAAAATCCAAGGGAGACTAAACATCTAAATTGACTTATTGAAAGTTAAATGGAAAGTCTCTATAAAGAGTTTCAGTTTCCATTTGCCTCATAGCCTTCAGATGAAAATGACGATGACACACATCTTGATAATTTTTAAAGGGAAAAGGTTCTGGTCAGAGACATCACTGCAGCATTTGCAATTTCTTGAATAAAATCCAACTGGAAACTGCACATATATCATCTTAACATTGCAGAAAACCTCAGCTACACAAGGCTTTAGGATTATCCTTTGGGATACAGCATTCGGGTCATAACCCACTGGACAAAGATGGTATGAGAAATGGTAAAAGGTTGCTGACCTTATAAACGGGCTACAAGATATATTTGCAAAAGTTATCTAGGTGGTGGAGAAGTCTTTAATCTTTTCTTCTCAGGGCACAGGTTTTATTTCCTTGTGAGACAAAACTAATCCATAAAATCTGGTTGTATGTTTCTGTAGATGGCCTGATCGTGTAATTATATCATCTACATTTTAAAGCTGAACCCAGCAGCAAGAGAAGTTTGACCATATTTTTAAATGAACCCTAACCTTAGTGAAGATAAAGCAATGTAATGGTATTTTGGAGAAAATAGTTTATTCTCTTTTGTGTGTTGTGTAAACAGAGTTCTTGTGTTTTCATGTTGCAGTATGCATATGAGACCCTGCTGCTGAGTCTATGTGGACTAAATTTTCCTCCACTTTCATTGGCTGAAATGCTCTCAGTGGACACAGAGGAGATCAGGGTCATTCATTCTCAGACTTTTAAAATGTAGAGAGAACTCCATCATATCTAAAAGTCTTTCAGCTTTTGTTTTCAGTTTTAGCCATTTTTTCCACATCAAAAGAAAAAGAACTTTAAAAAAAGACAAAAGGAAAGTTAAAAAGCAGAGCACAGGCTAAGATTGATCGTGCATTTAATCCTAGAGAAGTCTTATCTCCCACTACATTATGAAAAGTTATTGCAATGCACAGGATTGACTGCGTGTGCAGCTCCTTATTAGAGCGCGGCAGCTGAAGCTTCATAACATAGATCAGCATGTTGTGCACAGGATGCTCAGGGATGTCCACAATGTTTAGCAGCTTGTGCAACATTCGTCTTCCTACAGTCTGCTCCAGGGAGTCCAGAGCAGTCCCCAGCACAGAACCAGCCGTCTTTATCAGTTTGTTCAGCTTCTCTGAGTAACTGGCTCTGAAGCTCCTGCCCCAACAGATGTCTGCAAAGATATGTAGCATCTTGCTGCAAAGTCTGAAGGAGCTATGGATGTAACATCTAACATCAAAGCTGCAAATGGTATTATTTGCTTCACCATAGCTTTTTCAGTTTAGTAAACAATGTGAAATCTCTGAAAAGAAACAGACTTAACTCTTTCCCCAATTCTCTACTGTTCCACCAACCTGGATACATGTCTTAATGAGCCTTTTGGGATTAATGTAGCATGAGAAATAATCTGGACCCTGAGACAAGTCCTCACAGTCTCTTTTAATTAGGCAAATTTTTCTCCCCGGCTGCCAAGGGAAAAGGTTTACCAGCTACGTTTTTTTTTGTTGATTTGTGCGCTCCACTAGTGTAGATGATGACATGGATATGGTGTGAATCTTCCAGATGAGAAATCTTAATCAAAACGAAGACACACAGGATCAGTTAAACTCAATGAGGTGGAGGCCTAATATGATCCCCCACTTATAATCTATCTCATTTTCTCCTGCATGAGGCAATAAAAGCAAGAATTTATTCACCACTGATGCCTTTTTATATATCGATAAAGAGCTTGAATGGGACATGGAAATGAAGTGAGCTGCACTCATTGACAGATCTGAATGGGGGGTGGATGAGAGTGTGACAGGTGCAGAGCTCTGCAGCCATTGTGTCACATCCTCTTCACATGCCTAATAGGCTTATTCACAAATATCATTTAGAACTGTGGCACAGATACAGTTTGAGCCACAAGCAGCAGACAGTCACGTTTTCAGCAGGACTTCTTCAGCCACAGATGGCAGGTGGTTTGAGTGTGTGGGTGTTTGATGCTGTAGTTAGTTTTTGTGGAGTATTTTTGCTCACAGTCCAGTCAGGCTTGGTTGCATTTGGGACATTGATGAAAAGGAATCGAGACAAAACGTGGCTTTTTCCTAACTGAAGGCATTGTCTGTGTCATTGGGCTTTGGGAGTGTTTTATCAGCAGAGCACAAAATGCTTGTGTGAAAATTGCTGTGCAGGCTTAACTGAATTGACAGTGGGAGAAGTCTATTCTTTCCAAGATGTTTAGCTCAGGGGTGTGGAATTTTCCCCGCTCGTACTTCTCCTATGTATTTCTTATTTTAAAGCCTATTGATGTGGCTCTCATTGGGGCTTTGGTCACAGAGAGGTTATTTCATGCTTTCTGTCTATCTCTATGATATCAGAGTATGTTTGAAGTGTGACGTTAATATGTAAATCTGATACCAGGAAAAATCTAAGTCAGATATTTTCTTGTCTTATATTAGCATAGTTTCCTATCAGAAGACCAGTGAGATGCTGACATCAAAGACTTAAGAACGGGCAAACATGAAGCGCTCATATTTACTTTCTCTCAGAGACTTGCTACAGCTCATATTTTTCTGTTCAGCAGATGAACAATCTCAGTGGCTGAGCCAAGTGGGGACCAGAGGTTGCCAATAGAAATAAACCTAATGCTACACAACTGAACTTTGTCAGATTTTTGTATTTGCCGCCCCCCAATGAAGGTTAATTTGGTATTTTTTTGTATCCTGTCAGGTTTCTGAGATCTCTCCAGCTGAAAAATATCTTGTCTCATCTCTTTCTCCGTCAGGTTTCCAGATTAACTTTTTTAATTTGGAAAATCAAGTAGAAAAAGTTTAAATAGTTGCACACCCAATATTTCAGTGCTGCTCCCAGCAGATCATTTTAATACACACACACACACACACACACACACGCACACACACACAAACACACACACAGAAACACACACGAACTGCAATGGATTGTTAATAGTTAATAATGAGGATGAGAAACATGTTTACTTATATTGGAAGAATGAATGTTCGGTATCTAAAACATTTTAGCAAACAAACTTAAAGTGCTTGCAAGCTTCACTGAACTGGATGAAACTAAACATTTCAAACTTTGAAATAGCTCATGGGGTTGTTCTGCCTCAGGCAGATTTCCCCCCCTTGGATTTACATTTAATCTTTTTTTCATGATTATCGTCTAGTTGGGGTAGAATTTTTGTGAAGGGCTGCTTCTCTGGGCTGTATTATATCCCATGTTTATGGCTGCTCAAACAGCCAAAACAAACAGGGTTTTTTATTAATACATTGCAGCTTCTGATATTAGGAGTTTTGTTGAACATGATTAGTACATTTTTTCTGCAGCTCTTCAGAACAATCTCAATGCAGGTGCAGCTCAAACCGAGTGAGCTTGATGGAGGCTGCTCTTGTTTCTGGTGAGATTTATCAGCCAGTATATTCTCACTCTTAATTCAACAAAAACAGATTTCAGCTTTTCCAGAACTCTGTGTTTTTTTTTTTTTTTTTATAAATTTTTATTTTTAGAATATCTTAGCCAATGCTGAGTGTCTGGGGAGAACTGAGTTGGATCAGTACTGAGATGTAGAAAGATGATGGGTGTGTGTGTGTCAAAACTAATTCAACTGTCTACTTACCTACCTACCAATCCACCCATCCATTCACACAAACAAAAAAATGAACAAACAAACAAAAATAAATGGAGTAAATAAGCACAAAAGACAACAACAAAGACCAATCCATTGCAATTTTTTTCCATTGTTTTGGTGCATTTCTTACTACAGATAAAACGTTTGCACAGCTGTTAGTGAAAATGTCTAAACTATTCCTACAAGCTGCAGAGTCTCGTAGATAAGCTGCAAAAGTATGTCACTTTCTAAAAGATAGATGGTTCATTTCTCTAAAGGAAGTATTTATAACAATAAAACTGTCATAACTATCAAAATGAAAAGTTAGGTCACCATTGAATATGAATAAGGTACTCTCATGTCTTAGTCATGTTTTCATTGTGACGTTCTGATCCATGTTTTTAAATACATAACAATCAGATTTTGGAGACACAATCAGAAAATGGCTAAGATAGTATGACATACTGGATGTACAGGCTTTTAAAAACTACAGTAAAGTTACTTGTTACTGTTGTCAGTAGAATAACTCAATACATAACAGAATACCTTTGATTAACATTTCACCTCACATCCCACATCAGAGGATTACATTTTGTTGTGGAAAAGTAGTAGAGTACTGCTGGGTCACTAGAGTAGAGTAGAGTAGGCACTAATGGAAAAGCTGCTTTAGTCCTACTTAAAGCTCCAGCAGCAACATCTGGATGAGCTGCATGTTTAATGCTCTTTTTAGGAAGTCCAGTCAAAGACCATTACAGTGATCCAGTCTGCTGGAGATGAATGCATGGATGAGTTTCTCCTGGTTATTCTGAGAGACTAAACTTTTAATCCTGTTGATGTTTCTGAGGTGGTAAAAGGCTGTCTTAGTCACAGCTTTGCATCACTTCCCATCAACTCTTTAAGGATACAAACTTGGTTGTAGTTTTAAGAGCCTGAGTATCCAGATGTTTACCAATGCTGACCCCTTTTTCTCTGCTACCACATATATTAAATTCAGTTTTGTTTTTAATTAATTGTAGAAAATGGAGTAATAGGAGAATAAACTCAGAAAACACAGAGAGACAGTAAAGTTTTTCCCCTCCATCTGCAAAACGTTAGGCGCACCAAAGCATCCAGTTACATCTTCTTGTGTTCCTTTACTGAATCGGCCATCAAAACTTCAGATTCTATGTCCCTTCATTTCTTGAACATTTCAAAACTTTTAATCCGTCTTTCACACTGTCTTCACTCTCTAATTTCCCAGGTGTGAGGAGAGAAATAAGGCTGCACTTCAACCTTGTTGTTTAACAATCTGTCACTTTTCATGTGCACAGTATGAAGAGGTGCACCACTATAAATTCCTTCTCTGTCAGCTGATAACTGTTTACAGTCAGCCCATGCCATAACCTCCTTGCAAAACAAGCTTTTCACCCCATATTTAAACATCTCCAAACATTCTGGTGTTATTACAATATTGCCTAATTCCTGTTTCACCTGGTTTTCTCTGCTCATGCCAAGCCAGACCAGCTGTCTCCCTATTTTACCATTACACATCACAATCCTATGTTGCATCATATAAATACTTTTAGACATTGAGTTGTTTTTGGCCTTCTCATATCTTTTTATTCACTAATGACGGTGGGATACCGAGTGTGTAAAGACCGACAAGGACAGGTGGTAATTTTCCAGTGGTTGAACTTGTTTCTCACTAGGTCACTGCTGAGTAATGCTTCTCTGCAGAGGAAGTGATGACTTAAACATTCAAGTGAAATACTATCTGACTCACCACAAATATAAATTTAGATTAAATGGGTGCAAGAAAGGGTTGTTTTAGGGCACATTTTTCATCAAAAATGCTGCTTCTGTTTGTCTCTGTAAACAGAGGGGCAGTAATGACATATTGTTGTAAAGCATTAGGGCTGAAAACACTCCTCAGTGCTGTAAGGCCTCTTTATTTATGTTCTTTATTTATTACCCCCAATCAATCTCTGCATAGCCGTCCAAAAATCAATGCTCTGATTGCATTTACTTTTCTTTTGTTAACCTTGGCTAATTTCATTGCTTAAAATAAAACTCCTAAATATCATCCATCTTGAAATGTCATTTTTGTGTGCAGGGAGCGTTGGATTGCTGGGGGCTTTGGAGATGGAAAAAATGTTTAGACAGGGAGCCTGTTTCTGTCAGCATAGCTCAGCAGCATTTAGACCATGGTTTTTCAGTGAACTCTAGCATTTCAAGGACCTGATCATAGAGCAGGAAGTGACGGGAAACATGTGACAGACTTTTTAGGACAGACAACCGGGTGATTTGTGGAAAGAGCAGCCGCTGGCAAGTCATAACGTCAGTGCCTCAGTGGCAGCTAGCTACGTTAGCAGCAGGACAAGGTTAGCTGGTATCAGCCAGGCTCCTGACAGGTTCAGGTGGGAGGTGGTGGAAGGGGTTGCAGTGCTCTGATAAGGAGCATCCCATTTCAGATTCAACATGTGACAGCTGGATTTAAAGATCATATACGAAGAATTAAAGGATGAGTGCAAATCTAACATATAGCATGAGCGAATGGATTTTAAAATGAGTCCAAATATAATATTTGTGCGACGATATCTCCTGTTTTTTGTAAAGATTACCTTTGAAAGGTTCATACTTAGGATTAAATTGGCAATAATTGAATTAATGTATTTAATTTTTTTTTATATAATAATATGGTTATAAGGGAGTGCACCAGCACAAAACTAGATTTAATACCAGAGCAATCATTTTTGAACTTCAAAGTTATCTAATAGGTTCCAGCTTTTCAAAGAACAGAGAAGTCACCTGCTTCTGCCTGAAGGACAACCATTATCCCATAACTGGGCTATTTTCTAGTGTTGCTCTGTCAGCAATAGTGAAAGATGGAGTCTTACTGTAAAAGTTAAGCTTGTTCTCTGGAGCAAAAGAAATAGATGCAGTAGAAACTCTAAGCAGTAATGGTTAAAGAGTTGCATGACTGTTGCATGATTGTATAACCATAGTTAAAGAACCCTGTAGAAGGAAAATAGGTGTACCTGCACAAGCAATCAGGTGGATCCTTTGTTTCCTTCAGTTTGAGAAAAAGAGAGTTTCGTCAAAACAAGACGACAAACTCTTGCAGAATTCCTTAAATCATGTCACCTCCTCACTATTTTCCTTTGACTTCTTTTAAGAATCATATCATATAAATATATAATCCTACAACGTCTAGATGTAACACACCTGAATCAAACGAATGTCCTGTTACTGGTTCTCCAGAGCTGAAAGACTTGTGGATGAAAGAGTTCAGGAATCAGATGTGGTGGAGAGGGGAAGCATCTAAAAGCTGAAGGACAGTGCATCATGAAGACTGGACTTGGGCACCCCGGACCTAAAGAGTTGTGTTATAAATGAAATTGCTGTAGTTTTTTCTTGTGTTTTCTGTTCAGCTTTACTCCCTATACATTAGTAAACTTAGTTTAATTTAGTATATCCATTTCCTCTGTTCCTCATTATGCCAGGTTTTTATAACCCCTGTTTTTCGGTTCAAGTTGCTGGTTTATTGTTATTTTCTCCTGTGCAGTAGAATTTTTTTTCAGCTTTGTATAAGTTGTTTTTCTCTTATATTTTAATTAAATCAAGACCACAGTATTCATTCAGTCTCCTACCTCAGATCCACAATATACTGCTGAAAGGCTTGTTTGCAGGAGGAGTGTGTTGCCAGTCACCTGTAATGCTGTTGTAGGTAAGGGAAGTCATGTCACTTTCTATACAAGGTACAAGGTAAAACAAAAAAAAGTAAATAAAGCAATGATTGGTTAAACATTTACATCATGGATTTTATTTAAAATAACTGGATGATTAATTTATTTTCACTTCATTATCTTTCAAATGCAGTGAGTTTAAAAAAAGGTTGTGATCATATGAATCCCTAATTCTTGGAAACAAAGCAGGAACAGTTTACACTTTGTGCAGCCGTCTGTGATTCACAGGTGATGGACTGTTTTTTCTTTTCAGTGTTAGCTGGGGTGTATACCCCACATAACCCGTCAGAAGTGGGTAAAGATTTGATGGATGGGGTTTATGACGGGGATCTGAAAAAATATTCTGATCTGCATCTTCTTTTGAAATCCCACTTCCAAAATAAAATTAAAAAATGAAAAGACTGACTTAAAAGTTGAGTCATAAACAGGTTTTCTCTGTAAAAACACACGTGGGAGTTGTATAGTTTAATCTGATCAAATGAGGTTATGAAGGGGCCTTATCTCTGTTTTAGCAAATGGATCTAAACTATGTTTAAAAGACAGTGCTTAAAAAGATGGATTGGACGTATTTCTCTGTGCTTTTTTGTAGTTTTGGGTAATATTTGGCTCCTTCTATTTAGCCTCCCTCTCTGTAGCTTTGTCTGGTGAGGAGGAGGTGTATCTGACCTGCATTAATCCAGCAAATGCTGCAGCACTACTCCTCCCTCCTTTTCTGTCATTTAATTTAATGCCGTGGAAAAGGAAGCTGACTGATATCTGGAAGCTAATCCATATAATCTAGAAAAGCTCTCTGCACTTGCTTGTTTCTCTTTGTGAGCATAAGGAGGCTGTTTGTGTCCTCTATCAAACAGCCATGCTGACTATTGTGCAGCAAATATTTATGACAACCACAGGATGGGACTCAGTTTTATCTGTGAAAATATTGTAACTAACAAGTGGTTTACTGTAAATCAGCTAAAAACAACACAGAAGGCTCAGTGGTGTGAACCGAATCTCATTTTACAAGTGTTTGAATTTCTATCTGGGATGATACGCTTTGACAGAAGTTGTGCTAATTAGAGATCTAAACAAAGGCTTTTGATGTATGAAAGAATAGGTTACTCCTACTCCTTCCATCCTTCCATCCATAAAAGCTCACACACATTTCTCCTTAAGTGTCTCAGAGGGGCTTCAGTAAGTACATTGCACTCTGTAAAAGGACATGCCAGAAATTTTTCTTTATCACTCAATACGATAAAACACATTTATAATTTAAAGTGTACAGTATTTTTTAACACAATTTATTCGCTGTTGAACGAAGACCCCAACGTGATGGGAGGTCTATTAGCAATAAAAATCATTGCAACTTGCATATAGTTTACATATTTTAGGGATTTTGACATAGACATTTTGGGATTTTACAAATGTTTTCCTTGGTTTAAGAATGCAGAAACAAAGCCAACATTTATGGAGGTGTAAGTTGATTTTGTTGGATGGTGGCAAAGCTGACCTGTTATTTACAATCTAACATCAATTCTGAAAAGGTTTGTCTATTTTTTGTTTTCAATGTCACAAATTATTGTGTATACTGCTACTGTAGTTGTCCTGACTCACCTAGACCTTTTCCTGATTGAGGCTCTTCCAAGAGTTTGTTTTCTTCTTTCTGCTCTTCACTCTTTATGGTTTCAACACACAAAAGCTATTATTTGCAAATGGTTTGGCTAGAGTATCTTAATTTAGTCCATATGTACTTTATTTTGTATTTTGAAGCAGACATGTTTTCAAAACCCCATTTTCAACATAACGTTGATTCATAATGAGATTTTTTACTAATAAAAAAACTGATTAACATTTCTGTTCAATTATCTAACTTCTTTAAGATTTAGTTGGATATGAGAAGCCATTTTGATTTATTTGATAATTTTCAAAGGTTAAATGTCATATGTATCTTGTTTCAATAAATCTGATTAGCAATGTGGATAAATTATAATGGCCAACTGGGCTGATACCAACAGAGAATATCGATTAAGTCGAGTGAGAATGTGTCGATTGGGAGTTCATCCAATGCAGCTCCTCACTGTGCAGCAGCTAGGTCAAGCCATTGCCCTAGAAAAGTTGAATTAGGACTTCAGAGCAGATGTGGGTCAGAAAAAAATCAGGTTTATTGATTTTTGTGGCGGAAATGTCAAGAGGGTCCAGGAATAAGGGTCTAGGAAGAGGGTGTTTGATTATTAATATTCCAGATAAGTCCAGACTGATTGTTGGAATTTAGACTGGAGGGGGAAATAGCTGCTGTGGTTTCAGAGGAGGTTGCAGGGCGAGTAGGCAGCACGCTAGGTTTCTGTGGTTCCAGAGCGGGATGAGAGGAATGACCAATGTCGGAAGTCATGCAGCAGAGTTGGAAACGGATCTGAGGAAGGGAAGGCAAGGAAAACTGGAAGGGTAAAACAAATGGTGAAGAAAACCACAAAGGACTACAGGTCCTTTGACTCCTGCAGTTCTAAGCACTAACAGCTGTAGACGCAGGAACAGGCCGGACTCTGCCCAAATCCTCCTGATCCTGCTCGCCAAGCTCATGGAAGAGAGAAAGAGAGAGAGAGAAAACAGAACCACGTGCAGCAGAAACAACCCACTGATTGTTCAGTGTATATATATACATATATATATATATATATATATATATGTATATCTATACTTAAATATTAACAGTGAATCAATATTATGAAGATGATGTTATATGTTTATGTAGGTGACAATAGACAGCTGGGATTGGCTCCAACCCCCCACGTGACCCTGTTTGGGAATAAGCGATAGAAAATGGATGGATGGATGTAGGTTAATATAGCAATCCAAGTAGGTTAAATTAAAAACTGATCTGGTGATGTCAAAACATACACAATGAAACAAAAAATAAAGTTAGAAAAGAAAACTTTCACTGTGTCGGTAGCATAGTTATAAATCAGTGAAATTATAAAACATATAATATTTTTCCCCATTGTTTATATTTTTGTTGTCATTTGGGAGCCAGAAAGGTCCTGCAGACAGTTAAACAGAGTGTTTTTACTAACTTGGACACTAACTGGTTCAGAATTTGATTAGCACAGGGGGGCCCAATTCAGCTGAATCAAATGAATGGCTTGTTACCGGGCCTCTGCAGGGCGGGATGACATGCAGAAAGAGAAAATTCAGTTATTTGATTCAGGTGTGTTGCAGAAAGGTTTTACCTAAAAGGTGTAGGAAGTTAGATTTTAAGCACTGAACTTGAGCACCCCTGCATTAGCATATTAATGATCATCAGTGCACTGGTTTTTATAAGAAGTCATACATATTTGTGTCTTTGAAAACACAAATATTCTAGGTGTAAGATCTAATGTAAGAAATTGTTGTATTTTGTGACAGTATGTTCCAAAAATAACACTATAAGATTGTTTGCTGTATCTGTCTTCTTCTGATTTGAAATGTATAATAAAAAATCCTGCATTTAAGGCATCTACTTAGGTCAACATGGCCTTGAGGAAGCACGCTGTAACCAATCATCCATGGTGCGATACCAATCTACTGCACCAGTCAACAGAAAGCCCATTACAGCAAAATAGTGAGCGGTTATAAGTCCAGATATTTTTCTGCTCTAGTTTCTGAGTGTCATCATCTGGATGTGAGGTGATGCTGACCCGCAGTGTAATGGACCAAGATGACTCCTTGAGGAGGATAGTACGAAAACCTCACATGGAGACAGTGACCTCTTAAGAATAAAATCCTTCCCATTGATTAAACACTGGTACCTTCAATGAGCGCTTTATAAAAAATGCAATTACATCTAATGGCTTTTACGGTAGAAGAATAAAAAATGCTGATGCAAGGTGTTTGACTATGTCAGGGTTTGTGTATTGCATTGTTACAACTCAGATTTAAACCTCTGTCAGCCCAATAAAGTTGCATTTAAAGGCAGTGTTTATGCAACAGCAACTCAAAAGGGTTATTTATTAGACATGGCTGGGTTGTGCTGATCTTGAGCACTATTTAAAGGCAACACTTTATCAGAAGTTAGCAATTAAATTTAGGACAAATTCACATATTCTACATAAGGGAAAGAACAAAGACAAAGGTAAGTGTAGAGTATGGAAGTGAAAAGTATCTGCTTTACTGATAAACTGTTATTTAATGCCACTATCTCCTGCTGTGTGAGTAATTACTCATAAGGAACAAAGCATTTTTCTAGCTATGTCTCTAAATGTCTAAATGTCTATTTAGGATAGGCAATGAAGCTTCTTATTGCAGCCACATCTTTATACCCAGATAAGGTTTATTACCAGAGGTGATTGGCTAAATGTGTTCTTAACATTTAACCCTCTTAGGAGCTCCACTCTCTAACACACTCTGGGCAAAACCTTCACATCTGACTGGATGCAGGGTCATTGTATGATGTCCTCTCATTTAGAAAGTGATAGCTCAGTACACCAGTGATCCCAGAAGCCTGTTAATGTTTCATAAAAGAATGTGGGACTGGAGTAAGTACTGAAACAGTACATGCACATTCGAAATGTTATTACTCACTGTACTGAACAAATTAAATCCTATAAGCTAGGAAAACCACTCAGAGGGCACAGACCTCTGTCAAGTTGTTTATTCGCATCTATATTGTGATTTCCACCCAATGCCATAGTCCTTCAGTAATTATATTTGTGTACACTATTAGATTCCTAGATGCAGTGATAATGAATCCAGTTTCTTGGCTATATTGTGGTGTTTGTTGCATGTTTATATCTTAATTAGTTTTGTTGCAACATTTCAAATACCTCAGACTGACAATAGATAATTTCAGCTTCACTCAACACACTAGATGTTGAAGTGTCCTTGGGCAAGACACTGAACCCCAACCAGCCCCACGATGTGCCTATCGGGGTGTGAGTGTGTGAGTGAATGGGTGGATGTGGCTACATAGTGTAAAGCGCTTTGAGTGGTCGCTAAGACTGGAAAAGCGCTATATAAGTATGAGTCCATTTTACCATTTACCATGTCTTTTCATAGGTTTGTTTATTAAGAAACAGTGTTCACGTCATACTGACTACAGCAGCATCAGCTGAGTATGTTAAGCACAACACTGACATTGATACTTAAACTGGTTTTAGCATTATTCTTTGTTCACCTCAAAAACAGGCCCTTGCTACACTAAGCAGCAATAGGAAATTCAGAGAAAGTCTTTTCTTTATCTTTGTCCGAGTCTCAGACATCCTCGAGCATGAATAATGGAGTGTGACCAATGTGAGAGCAAGGTGGCAACAAAGACACAGTCAGGGGGAGGACATGCTCAGAGGTGGTCACTCTGTATGCCTTGGCACTTCTGCTGTGCATAAATGTGTTACACTGAGCTGGGAAGATATTTATTGCCAACGTTTTGACTTGACCAGCGCGGTAAGAAAAGAGTTTTTGTAAGAAGTACTGTGGATGTCAAAAAAGTGCTCAATTTTCTCAGCTTGTTTCATAGAAATATAATTTATGTGATTTTACTCTGTGCTTTATGTTTTATTCTGAGTTTCCAGTTTTTGTTTGGCTGGGAAGAAAACTTGAAATCTGCAAAATGGACTCAAGTGAACCCTTGATAAGAGGTTTCAACTAGGCAGAATTATAAACTACAAGGAACTACATTACAGACTCACATATTTACTATAATGGGACCTTAATTTCTAGTTGTGTATACTGATTTTTATGGCGGCATCAAAGGGTCATAGGGTCACAACACACTCCACAATTAATTGCAGTATGAAAACAGAAACAACACACCACCACACAAAGTGGACAACAGTGAAAGTCATGTCACAGGAAGTGAGGGGCGACCAAACCTCCATTCAACCATTGCGAAGCCTAAGTGCCAAACATTGCAGTTCACCCCACAGCTGTGAGGGGCTCCAAAACTCCAAAAGGCCAATTTATTTAACTAATAAACTATTTATGTGCTATATAAGATAAAGTGCTTTACATAAAACCATAAAACATTTTAGATGTACAGAAAAAACAGCAACAAAAACTGCAAGAAAGAAACTAAAAAGATTTCTAATTCTAGTTTTAAGCCATATATAATCTATTAGTCTGATTCAGTGGGAAAAGTGTCAACAATACACCTAGTGCAGCTTGGATGCAGCTCAGATGCTGTAAGGGTGTGTTTTTGTGTTGTTTTAGAAAGGAGGAGGCCAAAACTAACCATTATGACCTCTTCTTGTTGGTCCATGTTTTTTGCACACGTTTGACCTTGCAAGATATGGAATATAGTAAGAGAAGAACCTGATACTGTGCTGTGTTAGTGTGTTACACAGTGCACACACACACACTAAAAAGAAGTGAGAGATCTGTGTGATATGTCACTTGTGATCAAGGATAGTGTCTCTAAATCTGTGAAGGTTAGGAGGTTAGCATGTGGGCTAGCCTCTAGGCTCTGCATGAACATATGTGGTTAGAAACTGAACTTATCATTTTATGTAACTGCACCTGTCATTAGATGGAAACAAAGATCAAACAAAGATAAAGTGCATTTAAAGCCTCACAGGAGGTTTATGTCCTAACACATGTGAGCTAATGTTTATTTCAAGCTCAGGATTTTACTTCATAACCTCATTCAGCACGTTTTCTGCTTATTTGCTTCTGAGCCGCTTTGATCAAATAATATTCAAATCACATGCTTATCTTTTCTGCTTTTTAAACCAACAGAGACATCATCAAGATTTATACAACATTACATCCATGTACCGTAATTGAAATGATTTAAATATTCCTTTTATGTTTGTCTTTTATACATTCTCAATGATTGATCCATAGTTCATATATGCATCACTTTTAATGTTTTTGCTATGTAGAACTTACACATGAGGTTTAAGATGTTTAAGCCTGATATTTTGAAGAGATGTGGGCTTGTAACTTCAGACAAACATCTGATATGCAAATGAAGAACCTGAGGTTGAGCCAAGCTCCAGCCTGCTTATTGGCTGCCTGATTGAAAGCATGTCTCTTTTTGGTCCGATGAGATGAGCAGATGAACACATTTAAAGAGCCCTTATTTCGAAACAGACGTTTTCTGAAAAGAATTTATCATCATGATAAAATGATGAAACCACATAGGAAAGGTGGTTTAGAGGCTCTGAGGAGGCCTGAGTTCCAGTCGAGGATAATTCAAAATGAAGTTTAAGTTTATGTTTGTGACAAAGTTTTAGCATCCAACCTGACGTTTTAAGCTGTATGACCCATTTGATACTTCCTTTTTTTAATAAACTGAGTGAACTTCTTCAAAGTCTCTTTAAAAAAGGATTCTGGATTTTTAAAAAAGTCCAGTGAAGAAGACTTAGGCTGGCATATTTTACTATGCAGCATTAGATGACACCTGCAGTCTAAGCTGCACCAGGATGAGAGGATGGACTACTGCAGACACCAAACTGACAAACAGCATATTGGATATTTCCATATGGATATTTCACTGATATTATCTCATAGGTCCAATACACCCTCCTCATGGATAAGAAATTCCCTCTCTGAAAGCTTTAATAAATATGGTTGGTTATCGTGGTGATATTAAATAGTTTGAGACTCTTTCTTTTTGTTTTTTTAAACAATGATCAAAGTTAACTTTGTGTGATTCAGAAATGCCAACTTCAGTTTGTTAAACAAGTATTAATTAATACCACACTGATGTTCGTGTATTCTTTGTCTCTGAAACCAAAAGAAAAATGTGTCCATAAATTTGTATTTGTCAGAGAAATGTAATCTTAGTGTATTCCAGAGCAGCAACAAGCACAATCACAGACTCTATTACTCAAACAAGTCTGTAAACACGTTGGAAGGGTGATGGGATGTTGCAACTATATTCTATTGTGCAAGGATTGCTTTGTTTTCCCCCCATTGGACATTGTGGTTCCAGCCTCTTGTGAACAGACATGTTTATTTATTTATGGTTATTTATAGTTGTCATTCTTCTTTTGCAGAGAAAATGATATTATTGGAAAGATCATAATTTGCCACAAAAAGCAGTGTTTCAAAAACCATGTTCTTCCAAAAACAGTTGACATTTCTGGGTATTACTGAAAAAGAATAAACAGGTTTTTCTGATTATTTTTTTATTCACATTTATTTAGCTTTTCAAGAATATCTATTACTATGGGGCTTAAAAGGAAAACTATAAAAATCAAAGCAAAGATTTTTTTCATTGAAAGAATCTACATAACTATAAAATAAAAATCGTTCAAAGCTAAACCATGTGTGAGATTACTCTAAAGTATATTGCAAGAACCTTAAAACCTGTTGCTTGATTAGTCATGTGTTTTAAACTATTCATATATTAAAATACCAACTGATATTTTTGTTTATGTACTATTTTTATGCTGTTATAATGGGAAGAATAGATCACCTTAAAATAGACGTGCCACTAAAGGAAATGCTCTTTGGAGCTTTTACACCTCAGCATCCAAATACCACTGAAAACACTGAAACAGAAGCTGTGGACCATTTCAAATACCTCGAACTGACAATAGATAATAATTTCAGCTAATATTGCCTCAAAGGGTTTTGGCCTTCAAACCCCTAAACTCACTCAGTTAAACTCTAAAGTTATCACATGTATCACAATATTACAGGACCACACTCATCCACTTCATCAGTATTTCACATTACTATGAACTCTGAGATTCAATAGAGCATGCTTCAAAAACAGTTTAATCCCCTCAGCCATAACTACACTGAACCACACATTAACATACAATATCAGGACCTGCTGCTTTGTCGTTGTTATTTGTTGTTGTCTCATGTTTGTAAACTATCTATGATGTCTGAAGCTTAATATAACTGTGTACAGTTTTGTGAAAACAATTTTCCCATATGGGATAATAAACTAACTAACTAAAATGTTTATTTATAGATTGGCAAAGATGAGAATAATCAGTAAGACAGATGACTGAGCAGACTGGATGCTGGCAGGTGAGGCAGGAGCAAATGGGAACTAAAGCTAACAAAGTGGATCACATTACACAGGAAGCAGCAAGGGAACAACAGATAATGTAGAAACCTGATGTAACCCTGGAGCAGGAGAAAAGGCCTGGCAGAGAGCAGAGAGTTCACACACACACACACACACACACACACACACACACACACACACACACACACACACACACACACACACACACA
>JBAMIG010000007.1:13463744-13474936 GCA_037177335.1 Kiunga ballochi
AAACAACAGCATTATGAGTGAAGTTTGTGCCATAAAGTGATGCAACATGTCTCAGAAACAGTATGTATCAAATATGCGACATCCGTCCATAAGGGGTTAAACTATATTATCTATAAGCACAAATATTTATAATAAAAAAGGGAAGGTTTCTTAGACACTTGCTGAAGGAAAACATCCAGAAATGGTATTGTTGAAGGGTAATTACTACCGGCACTTTTTTGTCTAACTCCACTCACAGCCAAATTATAATAATTTGACTTCTATTTATGGTGATTTCTAGTATTTTACATTATGATGTTCTCTCTTTTTTTATTATTCTATTTAGTTTTAACTCTGCACACTGTGGCACTTTGGTCGACTTTGTTGCTTCCAAAGTGCGTTATAAATAAAGTTGCAAGAAATGATTGATCGCTCCTCTCAGTGGCCACTAGCAAGATAAAAAGATAGTGATTTGCAAAGCACCTACACCACAGAATGCTCTTTCAGGTGGGAGAATATCCACAATCCCCTCAGCTGTACAACACAGGTGTGGAAGAACAAGGTGGTCCTGGACTGTATCAGTCTAAGCCGGCGGCACTGTTCTGCTGGCTGGTGACAACAGCCCGGCAGGCTCTGGCTTGCTGCAGATGGATGAAGCTGAGGAAGTGCTGCAGCAAGTTTGAGCTTAGTGTCTGATGCCAGATGAGAATCAGCAGGTATAGAATAAAGTCTGCTGTAACCATTACACCCACCAAAAGCACCAATCTGTCTTATTGCTGCAATACTTTCTCACCAGCTCTGAAGGTCTGAAAAGAGTGAATCTGTGTCATATAAATTCAAATTCTATTTATAGGAGAGCGGAGTTACTTTGCCAGCATGGCGAGGACCTGCCTTTTTGAATTTGGAGGGATGAAGCTGTTAGTGATCTCATGACATACAGGAGCACAAAGTTTATCTCTTCATCATGAAAAACTAAACCCAGTATCACCCAGTAGAAGACATTTTTAACCCATCAAGTCCTGATTTTTAAAGAAACAAACAAAAAAAAAAACACCTGCCTATTTGAACAAAAGTGAGTTTTCATTGCTCTTATATATTATATGTAATCATACTATGTTATTTTAAGCTCAAAAACCCATTTTAGGGTGCACAACTCCTTTATGTCAACCCATTTAAGCTAAATAACAATGCTATCTCACTAATTTGCAGCAGGAACCCAGTTTTGATAAGCTCAGACATTAACCTGGCATTTTGTTGAATGAGTCATATTCGGCTGGTATGCCGCTGCTCTGCTTTTTAGTGTGTGCAGATTATTTTCAGTTTCCTCAAAGAGCTAGTTGCTCTTTAATGGTAAAGATTGTTCTCATGTTTAAAGGAGACCTTCCACAGGATTGCTGACAAACCTTTTGAGATGAGTGGGAATGACAGGAGGTCCTACCAGCAGATCACTTCTCATTCTGTACACCTTGTCTTAATGGAAAGTGCTGGAGCAAGACTGCTGCCATGTTACTGGGATTGTTTTGTTGGATGTGTTCTGTGAGTCCCTGTCTCTTCTTTCTCTGAATAAATCCCACCCCCCATTCATCTGTCATTCTTTTTATTTCTGATCTTCAACTCTATACTTTCCCCTTTTTACTCATTTGCAATCCTCATGTGAACTATCCCTTTTTCTTCTTTTTCTTACTTTTTTCTTCTTTCTCTGCTTTAAATCCCCTCCTTATCATTTATATTGTGTTCTATCAACCATCTCCTGATGTTGCTTGTCTTGATGTTGATAGAAGAGTAGCCTGTATGTTTGTGGTGACCAGCAACAAGACTAATGTCCAGTGTTTTTCCACTAAATTTGATGCAATTACTTATAAGGCCAACCAGCTATCCTCTTGACAGTCCCATCAAAATCTATTCCATGCCTCTGGAACATGGCTTAGGAGTTTTCTGAATGATTGCACCCTCATAGCAAATGACAAAATGCTTCATTATCTGGTCAGCAAGAACATGACATGCAGGGTTAAAACTGTGAATGCTAAATTGCATAGTGTGACTGAAGAGCACTTCACCGTGTTCAAATTGACAAGCAGCCTTTGGAGCTACACGACTAAACACTCATGTGCCCAGATACAGGTGGGGGTAAGCTGAAAAAGGCTCAGGGTTGTGCGTGTCTTTTATCCACCTTGGCCAGAGTGATGCTCTGACAGTCTGGTGTCTTCTACAAAATGTCAGACAGATTGAATCCATTTTGAAATGTTGTTGTTTGAGGCAGCTAAACATTCAGGGTCGGCTGGTGGTCATTTGGGAATTGATGAAGAAACAGAAAGGGAGTGTTAGAATTCAGTAACACATCATGTTAGTGTCAGTACTGAACTTCTGTGACAGACTGACAGAGCTGCACTTAAGGTCTGACCTCCATTCTGTTTGTTGTCTATTCTATCTATCTATTTGGCTTGACCAGTGTTGAGTCTGGAAAGATGAGTTTGTAAAAGAAAAAGGGTGTGGTGGGGGGGACTACATAGTTTTTGTGCTGTAAGTCTATATCTGTTTTGCAGACATTGTGATTTGGGTGAGAATATCACGTTTTTGTTTAAAAAGCGCTACGCTTTCCTTGCTTCTCCACGCTGATCTGGTGTCTGTTTGCTAGTGTCCCGAGTGATGGATGAATTTCATGCTTCATGTTTGTGGTGATGAATTCATAGTGACTTTTTACAGCTGCACCTTTGTGTTTTCACTGATAAGCTGTACCATCTGCTCCACCTCAGCCAAGTGTGAAAACTGCTATATGTTGATAATTATACATTAAATACTGAGTTTGTCAGGAATCCAAAGTATTCTAGTAATAACAGCCCCCTCTCATAATGTGCACGATGCAACCCTGCGACCACAACTTTCCTTATGTTTGATCCTAAAGCTGTTTTTATTTTGGCCCAACTTTTATCAGCTTTAGTTGAAAGTAAGTAGAAAATCAAAGTGTCATTATGCAGTTATAGATTAAACTCCAGCTTGTAATTAATTGTATTTTTCTTTTCTTTTTCTACTTTTTCTCTATTTTTCTACTTTTCTTCATGGTTCTTATCTTCATTATTGGTGTTTCATAGTTACAGTATCATTAAACTGTCATTATTATAAAAGTTTACCTTGATGCAAAAGTAAACATGTTGTAGTCATTTGATACTTTGGAAAGCTGACTATACAATTAGTGAAGTGTAAAATGTAGACATGTTACAGTTTTGAAACATACATCATGTATTTAGAATATTTTTGTTGTAGCTATCTGGATTTCGAAGCTATCTGAATTCAGAGTGTGTTAAGTTGAATCCTTTTATTTAACTGCACTGCATATTAATAGATAAAGGATATTTTTCTATACTATTTTACTTCATTTTATTTTACAGCTGTATAGCAGATGCTAAATCTCTGCTTTCTCCAAAGTGACTTACATTAGATATTAAGAATAAAGGAAGCAAGAAATTAAATATATATATATATATATATATATATATATATATACACTGTACCACTATTTGTGTCCCAATATCATTCAGTGCTAAGTTGTGGCAAAGAGCTAGTTAGATCTCTCTAAGTCAAATAGGGGAGTTAAACTATTGAGTAGGTTTTTACATTTGTGCCCAAAACATAAAAACCCATTACTTGTTTCATTTAGAAAAAGTAATTTTAAATTACCTTTATTTCAAATAAAAAAAACAGTAAAGTTATGTGATATTATTGATATGATCAGATCATGATAAAATGCACAAAATAATAAAGTTATATATAACAATAAATGTAAAAACATTTACAGGTTACTGGTTAATGGTTGAACACACTGTCAGGGGTTTGTGAGGCTTTGTCAAGCATTTGACACAAGGACCCTGAACACAACACAGCACTGTTGAAGCTCACTTTGTGAATCTAGATTTACTGGATCACAGCAAAGACTAATTTTTAACATGTTTAATTACTTTCACCCAGACACCAGTTTCCCTCCAGGAGCGCTTTATGGGTTTAGCAAAAGTGCTTATAGTCTCAACATCAGTGAATGTTGGCAGAGAGTTAACTCCCTCTGGAGAGTTCAAGCTCCAGCGATAATGTCTGTCAGTAACAGCATCCTGGTGCACACAGTGTTTTTTGAGCTGAGACTCATACTGCTGGTATGTTTGAAACCTTTAAAGACACCTCTGCATCTGTGAACAGCATCCTCTGGATTCTTAGCTACAACACCTAAATAAAAAAATAAAACATTTCAAAATGTACACAAAATGACTAAATACTGAACAATTGTTTTCAATATCCACCCCATCCTGTTATGACAATTGACCTACACTGACCTTCAATGTAGATTAGGAAGATATCAGAACTTGCCCCCTCTCACTCTTCCAAAAGCCAGTCTCATTTCTTCTCCTAAAGCTTCGTCTGCAGTTTGGAAACACCCAGAAGTCACACCCAAAATAAGCAGGCTTTACATCCAGCTAATGGTCCTACTGGGGCTCAATCTCAGATTCCTAATTTGTGTACCGATTGTCTCTCTAGAGTTACAAATATACTGATTTCTACGCGGTCGTGATTCAGAGTATGGAATTTAAACATTGATAATGTGTCATTTCTACATTGTGAAAAGTGATCGATATGCACTAATCAATCACAAGGCAAGGGGAATAAAAGCGCAGTAAAAACAAAGTTTGAAAAATAATTTGTAAAGGATTTCTTGAAATAAACCAACTAAATTGATTAAGGACGGTACAAGTTTTGACGTTTTTTTTTTTATTATTGTCTATTGATCCAACAATCTGAACAGGTTAACTTAATTTGAACATTATTTGATTAAAAAAGTTTGGTGCGTGAAATTTGTCTTTCTATATCTTAGAAAGGAAAGATTCTCCATGTTTCATCTGTATGAGCATCCAAATCAAGTCTCTGTTTTAAAATGAACATAGCTCCCATCTGTAAGAGCATAAAACCTACATATAAAGGCGCACCTGAAAAGTAATCAAAATAAGTCTGTGTGATCTGCAAAGAAGCATCGGGGAAAAGATAGGATCTGTTGAGCGGATCTCCTATCTGTGAGGGTTGAGACCTGAAAGTAGAGTGCTTTGTTAGTTTAGATGTCTCTAAGGACAGGGATGTCCTGAGTTAGTCTACTTTAGTGTCGTCATTACTTGTGTTTATTGTGTGTTATGTCTGTTGTGTAATTAACTGTGTGTGAAGCCCTTTGAGACGACTTTGTTGTGATACTGGGCTGTGTGAATAAAACTGAATTGAATAGATGTGTGGAGCTGCAGCTTCAGTCTCCTTCCTGGTTTATTTTCTATCAGTTATCTTGCAGAAATGAGTTCTAGTTCACGTCATTAATCGTTTCAGTGGATGATTTGTGGCGAGAAACAGGGTTTCCATCAGTCTTTAAAACCTCCCAATTCAAACCCGCAATTCAGACGGTGTCCAAAAAGTGTTTTCTCTCTGGAAGAGGCACATCTTCCTGTAAGTCAATAACAATTCACTTAGAGTGTCTGCTCCATCTCGGCCCTTTGATCAGGGAATACACTGCAAAAGATTTGCCTTCAGAAATCACGCTGCTCTTTCAGAAGTCAATTCTCCTCTTTCAGTAACTTCAAATCCTCTTGGAGTATGGTCATATTCAGAGCCCTGGGTACTCTGCTGAATACAAACCACAGAAAAGGCCAAACACGTCCTTTGTATTTATTTGTTTATTTATTAGAAATAATGCATTTCAATGAAAGTTTTCTCTTCCTTCTCTGCAGTTTGGTGATGTCTGACAGCTTACATAAACATCAGTTTAACTATGATTGCAGTACTACCTCACAGACTGCTCAGCCAGAAGATGCCAAGTTCTAACTCTACCTTTATCATCCTTATATAATAACAGCTTGTCATGTTTTTTTCAAGGTATCAGAGAAAAAAAGGCATAGAATACTTCTATTATAAGAGGGAAAGTAGTTTTAAAAAAGCATATGAAGGCCTTAAGGTAAATGTTTCATTTGCTGATGAGCAATCAGCTTCATCTTGAAAGGGCAGCTGAAGCTTTATGTTACAAGACTCGTCATCTCCCAGTTTGAAAAGAAAGGTGACTTTTTCACCTGCCTAGCTGTTACGGTGTCCATGGAGAAAACACTAACTCCCTCACCTCTAATGTGCTAATCAGTGTACCAGTGTTAAAAACACAAAGAGCTGCACATATGCAGCGTGGATAATGAGAAGCTCTTTGAATGAGAGAGACCTTGTAGCATCTTGTAAAGGTTAAGAGTGAGGACAAATGTAGCCCATTTATGTTCCATTTGCATGTTTTGCATTTCTTTGTGCATCTACATTCCCATTTCTCACACAGAAAGCATACTTAGCCTGACCTTTCTTTCACTTACACAAATCCTTTCCATTTGCATCATTAGTTTGTTCTCCAGTGCTGCGTAAATCCCACTGATTCATTTATGGTTTTAATCTGCGTTGCCACGGTAGCTTAAATGAGATGTTTTATGCCTTTGTTTCACAGGTTGGCACAATTTATTTGGATCTAAATGAAATATCTGTTAGTTTGGTAAAGAATATTACAGAAGGTCCTTATTAGTTCCCTCTTTAGCCATGAGTTTACACACTGGTTTGTCTCTACACATCTACGATGCCAGGTTTGCAGTGATATCAAAGCCTGTTGTTAAAACAGAAGTTACAAGCCTGACCATTGACCCACAGTGAATGAAGCTCAAAACAGGCTTTCTAAAGGGTATTTTGTGGCAGTATTGGGCCTTAAAGTTTTCATTAATTGGATTGAAGAACTAGAAACTTTAAATAAGCTGATTGCATCTATTTTTCTCCTTCTTCCTCTGAGTTCATAAACTTGTCCAACATGTAAACACAGCCAATCAGAGCACTATTTTATTGTAAATATGTCAGCTGGAGTATCCAATTAGGTTCAGTCAGTCAAATAGTAAAAAATATTCATGCATGTAAAGATAATTATTGAACCTTACAGTGCAATCTAGCTGGATTAAATGAAGGGTTCATTTAGACTAGTTGTGATTATCAAAGCCACAGTAAGGATGTAACCACAAACGTCCTTGCTGATGTTGATCACTCAGAACTGTCACAGAAGTTTCAGCTCCTGTAACAGTGACTCTTCATCACATTAACCGCACTGCCTGTATACTGCACTTAAAACTAACTAACTGGGGAATTATGCTCTAACAAATCTAATACAAATCACTACCAGCATACAATTAATGGACATATTAAACTGTGACTGTCCATCGTCTTCAGCAGACACCCTGTTCATATATCTTCATCCTCAAGTTTAAAAACATCCCCAGTGGAAACTGCCTCTTTTGTCCCCTCTGTGATCTGCCCCTGATTTATATGCACAACACCTGTATACAAAGCAAAACTGTGTAGAAACTACTGGAAATGACAGTAAACTACACAACTACATAACTGCTAATGAGAATTAGATGATAATAGCAAACAAACAAATTGAATGTGCGTCTGTAGTTAAGTGAGGAGCAGCAGGCGTCTAAAGTTGGTGGATTGATTCCAGCCTTCACCCTGACCACATATCCAACTGTCCTTGGGACATGTGGGCAGGTCCTTGGAAAGGCACTGAACCTCATGTTGCCTCACGATGTGCCTATTTGGCTATGAAAGTGTGAGGGAAGCGAGAACACTTGATATGTTAGTGTAAAACCAATGTGTGTGTGTGTGTGTGAATGTGATGTAACGAAAAAGCATTTAAAGTGGTCATCATGACTGGAAAAGTGCTGAATAAGTACATTTAATTTACTATGATGAACTAATGACAAAGCGGGACTCCAGCTGGGAACCTTTCTGTGTGGAGTTTCCATGTTCTCCCCGTGTTAGCGTGTTGAGCTTGATATTTACTACAAAAGAAGGCAACCTGTGAATGTTTTAGGGGTTTATAAGTACAAACTTGTTTGTATGAATGTTTTTTCTTTATTCTTTGCTGGTGAGTGACATTTTGGTTAATTTTTTCAACCCACAGTCACCTATAATGAACCAAATCTTTGCACTAAATGGAACAACTAAACTGCAGGGACGAAATAATGAAGCGCTATTTTAGTTTGTATAGAATTGAAATTATTCCCATGGTTTTCTATAGTGCATTATCAGAGAACATATGTGTGAGGATGGTGACAATGTTTTAAGCTAAGAAAAGCCCTTACACTGCAATTCCCTTCTGACATTTCAGATTTGATTACTGGCAACCTTGCAATCTTGAACTTTGTTTTTACATGTGATTAACTAATTAGCAGTTTGACATAATATGAATATTGCATATGGAGCTGCAGTGTTGTTTCAGCTCAGTACATTGCTCTTTTTTTCTTGGCCTGACCTCATTTATGTGTGCATGTTTCCATTTTATTTAACATTGTATGTCTCACTGTCTCTTCTTTCCCCCCTGATGCTTCTCCCTCTTGGTGGTCCTGTTTTAACTAAATGAATATCTATAGTAACCTGTAATCATATTAATATCACCACATTATTGCATCCCTTTATTTGTTCTGAGCAGAAAGATTTGATTTATTGAAATGGAGAGCCTGAAATAGCTGCTGTGCTTGATTCTGAGTGTCGAGGTTGAAAATGAAAACCGTATCTCACTTTGTCTCCTGCTGTTGTTGCCAAAGTGACATGGGGTTGCTTAATTTAGCTTCCATTTTGACACGCTCACAAGATGCCGTACTAAAACATTGCATATTGAGTCTATTAAACCAATTAAATGTTCTGTCACTCACACAAATGTAAACAAATATGTCTTTATGCAGAAACACATAAATACCAGAGAGGTAATATAGGCAGGAGGAGAAAAAACAACAGGTCAAAGGATTATTCTATTTCCCAATGTGAATTTTAAATAGTTGCTACTTACTACTCTGAAAACAGTAAAGCTTATTTTTTTCTTCAGACTTCCTCTTGCCAGCTTTATGATTAACCTTTATATCTATTTTGGACAATTAGGGAATGCTCAGTAATTTCCTTGTTATAGGATCTTTGATAGATCTACTGGAAATGTACGCCACTAAGCTAGCCTGTTTGCTGACAAGCTTAGTCATAAAAATATTCAGCAATATAAAAAGACCAATTTTCCAATACAATGTGTCTATCTACACATCAGTTGTCCTACTTTGGATGTATGAAAGCAGATAAATGCAGGTTGTATTTTTGGTGTTGGTCAGGATGTGAGCCTTTGGGAAAAGACTAGTTTCCATGAAGACGGCTCACAAACTTGAGGCCAGGAAAGCGATGCTTTGCAGAGCAATGATGTAAAAGAGCAGAAAATGAAATCTCAGGAAAGAGAGGGGACACTCATTGGCATTCCTCCTGCATCGCATTACTTCCCGTTTCTTCCCAGTGGCTAGCCAGCACCCAGTGTCTCAGCAGTCCTATTTTCTAGACCCGAGTGTGCTGTCTGCTGATAATAAACAGCCCAACAACTGGGACAGGGTTACAGAGCTGAGTTACAGCTTTGCCACCCTGTTCTGTCTATCTATCCCAAAGATTGGGTGAAACCTTTGCTTTATGCTCAGTGTCACTGTATTTTAAATCCTCTGCTATTTCTGCTTTGCATCCCAGTCTGAAAGTCATTGGGTTTGTGGAAAAGCAGGGCTCAGGCCAGCGTCAATAAAGGATTAAACTCCAAAAGACAGCTGTTAAATGATGTGCCTTTTTCAGCTTCTTATCAAATTTCCTTCTATCCACCAGGGAGGAGTCTTTGACCCTGTTCCCTGTTTTGTAGGTCTTTGCTGCCGCCCCCATCGTGTGAGGAGACTGCCGCCTGTGCTGCCGCTGCTATCCTTTCTCCACATCGAGGCCTCCCCCGCCTCCCCCCCCTTCCCCAAGCTTTGCAGGACAGCCACAGAAGGCTTGGCTTGATTCCAGGGAGGCTTTGATCCTGCAGCCACGTCAATCACGTCTTCACCGCTGGGTAACTATTAAGCACACAAGCCAAAGCCTCCTGCCGTTGGATTGCTATGAAATCTGAAATGCAGAAGTTTAAGATAATGTAGCTCCTAGTTTTGGAAAATGCTTTTGAAAGCTTGTTTTGTACGTCTGGACTCACTCATGTGTGCAATCTTTATGTAAAATAGACATTTTCTCCAGCAGAGCATCCAGTTACACACTCGGTCTCACACCCATGCAAACAGAGATGCCAGCGGGTCAGAATTTTGTGAGCTTTGATTAGATGTTATTTTTCTGAACTCGTTGACTGACAGTGACTGACGTTCACTGACACCAGATGTTATCAGCTGGACTGTGTCTTGTTCTCGCCAAACAAGGAAGCATCCCTCTTGTGATACAGTACAGTATACAGAGTAAGTTTTACACATAATTTTTACATAAAATAGCTCACAGTTTTAAATCCACAGATGATCATTGTTGTACTCAGCAGGTCTCTTCTGGGTTTGGAGCAGTTTTATTGTCAGTCCACTTCCTGCTTTTGAACTAGATGGACACTTTGTTCTTCTTTCCCTCATCCCCCTGTTGCCCTGCACTTCTCTATCCTACAGATCCTCTCTCTGCATTACATTCCTAAATCTAAATCTAGTCAGCTGATCTTGCAACAAAATTGATCAAATCTTTTGTAGTCTGAGAGCGGGCAAAGGGGAGCCTGCATGTCCTGGCGGGGAAGATGTCTACTCAGTTGGATTTATGATAAGTGGGTTTTGGCTGTTTGGCATCGGCGGGTTTCAGGTGATTCATAAGTTTTCTGAAACTGCTGTGGGTTATAACGGCAGGTATGGCACAGTGACTTTCGCCTTTGCAGGAGAGATGCCGTAGACAGGAAGCCGTGTCTGGCAGGCTGGATGCGGTTATTGAACTTGTGTGAACGGTGGATAAGAACATGGAGACGTTGTCTGGTTAGCTCAATAAAAATTGACCAACATTTTTGACTGATTGGAATCTTAAGGCTCTTAGTGTGTTTTTAAATGAAGGTGCTTTCATTAATTAAGCCATAGGATAGACTCTGCCCACCACTCCTGCTGCCTTCTTTGCTTCTAAAACATCTTTTTACTGAATAACTTAATGTCAGAAATAAATGTAATGATATTGAACCCAATTAGTTTTGGATGACTTCCCGAATAAAAAAAAGGGTAGTGGCTTTAAAACTTTACTAAAACAGTCAGACTTT
Organism: Kiunga ballochi; assembly: GCA_037177335.1. Classification (NCBI taxonomy): domain Eukaryota; kingdom Metazoa; phylum Chordata; class Actinopteri; order Atheriniformes; family Pseudomugilidae; genus Kiunga; species Kiunga ballochi. Next base: position 13,474,861 of record JBAMIG010000007.1, read on the forward strand.
TTTCATTATACCTCAAATAAGCCTTTTGTAATTTTGGAAGAATCTTGAGGTACAATATGTCTATATTTTGTCACTT
>JBAMIG010000007.1:13478934-13489610 GCA_037177335.1 Kiunga ballochi
CTCAATGTGGGATCTTTGGGGTCGAGTTCGCTACAATACTAATATTGTTATTTTACAGTAAATATTTTTGCTAACAAAAAAATGATTCACAAAGAAGGTGGGAATTGTATGCAGCTTGCTGTTAATGAATAAAAATGCATTAATGGTAAAGATTTTCTGCCACCATGTGACCTGTCCCCGCCTCTCGCCCAATGTTAGCTGGGATTGGCTCCAGCCACTCGCCCCATTCAGAAAATTAGCGATAGAAAATGGGTGGATTTTCTACTATATCTGTTTTACAATGTCAACAATGCAGCTAACAGAGTCCACTTTAGAAAAGTGCTTGGTTCTGGGGGAACATTATAACCATATATTTCAATCAGTTCTTTTATTAGCAAAATGTATGACAGTATGTATTTATACTGTTTATATACATCTGTATGTAAATATGTGTGTGAGTGCAATCTGTCTGGCATGTGCTTACACAAGTGAGCTGGCATGGTCTTGTGTAAAATTAAATCCACATCAGCGAGCAGTCGTTCAGATAAGATTAACAGGACCTGACATTTCCTTCGGTGGAGACAGATGCTTGCTCCAGTTCCCTCGGTACATTTCCCATCTCTTCTGTCCTCGATCCGAATTGCACTTCATCTGAGTAGAAGATATTGTCCCTCATTTACCCTTCCTGACCACAACAAGACCTGTTCTCACCATTAATTTGTTTCCTGATATTGTTATTGCATGTAGGTGTGATTGTGAAAGCAAAAGTTATATTAGAGCCTTTTTTATGTTGTATTAGGTCCAGTTCTTATAAGTCTTTAAGAGACAGATGTCCACAAATTTGGGCCTTCTAAGTGGCACAAAAACATATTTTTTTCAAAAGTCCAAATGCAAAAAGAGTCATTTGTTTTTCATTTTGCAGATGATAACTATATCCTGCTTCATATTTTCAAGAAAAAAAACAACTAAGAATTCACTTTAAATGTGATGAAATTCCTTAGAAACACATGCTGTTGTGGAAGTCACAGTTCCTGTTTCAGCTAATTTGATTTGAAAAATATAAAACTTACTGTCTTGCATTATGTCATTGTACACACACACTGCATGAGCTAAGTAAGACATTAAACATCGGAGTAAAGAAGTGTCAGTTTGAACATGCAGTATAATGGTGCAATGAGCTAACAACAGAGATTCATGTGAAAGTGCACAATACAAGGCCATAATGTAGTGTAGTGAGTAACACTTAAATAGATGTGGACATCATTTATACATAAGCAGGATGTTACATGGATGTCACCAAGGGCCACGGTGAGGAAATGTGATTATCATTTATGCATAAGCACCATTATTGTGTGGGAACAGTGCACTGCAGAAAGTTAAAACATAATTATTTTAAAGCAGGCAGAGTATCTTTATTCCTTTCCATGTTCCCTCACCAGTCAGCATGTATGAAGGTGCATGAAATGCAGAGCTTATAAAAGTGATAAAAAAGTGGGATACCCTTATTTCCATGCAGTGTCAAATGGCGATTCCCTTAATTCATAGCAAAAAAAGTCACAGTGAGTTTTACTTTGGAGTAGCTACTTTTACACAGTAGATTAAGATCTAGACACATAGTTATTATTACCCTATTCATCATGATGAGTTGTTAGGAACTGTACCACAGATGCCTTTATCTTAATTGATCAGATCAGCAATTATTCAACGGTCAGAGACTGTTCTGCTAATTAAACAGCGCCAGCATCCGTTTCTCAGCCAGTGCAACCAAACAACATATGTTCATCTGGCAAAGCCCTGGAGCAAATGTTGTAATAAGGATGTGAGAAAACTAGAAGTCGCTTGATATTATTGTGGTGATGAAGTCTTTAGGAGAAAATATCAACAGCATGTAACTTTAATTGGCAACCACTTTGCATACCTCATTTTCAACCAACCTTCAGCTTCACTTGTTAGGAATTTATCGGTAAGCCCTGTTCTCTCGTTGGTATGGCCTAAAAGTAAAATACAGTGTAATTAAAAACGCAACTATTCACATCAAAATTTTTGTATTGCAGCTTTCTTGCCAAAACATATTTCATTCCTATTCTTCATGCATATTTTCACATGGTTTCCCGATGTCATTTTAACGAATTAACCGAGAATTAACTTGACACTTGCATCATCTTGCAAATCTTGCAGCTCTGAAGCTGATGTGCCTCCTGGAGGAAACCGCCACTCCAGACAAACAATGAACACATACTGCTGAGGATACATGAGGTCTCAGCCTCAGCTAACACATATTTTCCTCACATTACTTTATTTTAATGGTTTAAGTGCTCAGTATTGCACCAGTCTAAACATTTTTGTCATGATTCCTCATCAGCTGTTTTTCATCAAATGGTAAATGAACCATGGAATTATGCTTCAGATTTTATGATTTGTATTCATACCTGGGTGGTTTTTGTAGGTGTTCGCGTTTTCTGCTGGGATCAGTGATGTGTATATCTGTTTAATCAAATTACTGGATAACCATTTAGAGCAGAGTGGCATCAGATCACTGATTCAATCATTCCAATATTGGGGTTAGTCCTCAGGTTAACAACCAGTAACTGTATGCATTGCTGCAAAGATTATTCTCCACTCTTAAGTTGATATTGTTTTTCAAGAGACGTGTTTTGTGGCCTAGTTAGACATGATAAATTAGACTTTATAGGACATGTCCTTGCTATCATCACACTGACAACAATAAGTTATTACATCCCATTATACTGCTATGTAGCAGATATGAATATTTCAGACATTGTACTCTGGTTTTCATGCAGTAGAGACCATTATCATATATACTGTGTGTGTGTGAGAGAGGAGGTGACTAAGAGGCATAGTGTCTGTTTGTGTTGCTGCCAGTGTGATGCTGTGTGAGCTGGTTGTGGTGCTATGAACAAAGGCTCAGAGGGAAGAGCTCATTGATTGATTTACTATGCAGTTGCTACACTTGTGCATCTATAAAGCCACATGCAGTTTGAACTTTGGTTGCAGTCATGTTATATGAGCATGGTTGCAGGTTTGTGCGCCCATAGTGCCGTGCATCATCTTTCATTTGGTATTCTGTTGACATCTTCACTGCTTTAGTGTTAATCCTGGAGCACTGTAATTGTCGGGGCAACGGGCAAAAGGTCCTTTACATTGGTATCCATGAGAGCTAATACCAGCAATGAATTGGCCTTCATTAGTGGGAAGTTAATCCCAGTTTATAGTGCTGGATAAAGATAGTAAAAGTGCTTTGCAGGAGTCACTGCATTCATTATTCTGTAGCTTCTTTGTTGGAGGAGGGCATCTGCGTGTGGCAATGAGGACAAGTCAGCTGTTTTTAGCTGGAGTCAAACAAAAAGAAGAAATGACATAAATGTAATGTATTGCCTCCCAGAAGCGCCACTTTCTGGTACATATATCAGAATTATTTTCTTTATCCATTTATTCATTTCCATGAGATGTGAAGTCTATTCTGGCATGCCCTTAGCAAGAAGGAAGGAAACACTCAAGGCAGCATGCCACTTTAACTTAGGACAAAGTGGGACACACGGACATCTACACACCACACTCATATTCATGCCATGCCTGTGGGTGATCTTGACTTTCTGACCCCTAACCCATAAATCTGAGAAAACATTAAAGTTTAGATGAGACATACATTCAAATATCACACAAACCAACAGAGACTATGATGCACAGATGTGAAAAATCTGTTAGGGTTTTAACTTTTCACCCTGAGAGGTGACATTTTGCAGAACCTCTGGTTAGTTTGTATGTTTTCCATTATAAAAGTGGAAGTACTCATCCATCCTCAGAAGTACGGTGTGAAAGATGGGAACTCTTTTGTTACTGCTTGTTTCTTACCATTGAGCACATGAGTTTTAAAAACATGGAAGACGTTGCTCTCTTAATATCACTTGCTGAAATAGGCTTCATGCTGGTGAAAGGTTCCCCAACGCTGGGGGCAAACTCTTTAAACAGCTGTTTGCAGCTCTATGAATTTTAGTGAATGACAGGTAAGGACTGCAGTACACTGCAGGCTCCTTTACTGCAAAGCCTTACGAGTCATTCATGCCATAACAGTAACTATGGCAATAACTGTAAGAGGAGGGTTGTAAATGCTGTTTTAGTTTAGTTGGACGGCAGAATTTACAACACAACTTCAGCAAGAAATGCTACCAACAAACATGACATTTGATATTTGAACAATGAAAATAGATAAATGAATATCAAGGCCAATCAGAATTGACTAAAATGATGTTCAATCTTCTATAGCTGAAAGATCACTTTAGTCCGTGCTTTTTGTAGGATATGAAAAAAAGCTAAATAATAAACCTTCAGCCATTCATTTTCCATACACTTCATCCAATGCAGGGGCACAGGTAACTAGAGCCTATCCTAGCAATTACAGGTTAGAGGCAGGGTACACTCTAGAAAGATTGCAGCTGCAAATAATGTTTTTTCTGTATATAAAATAATAAAGTACTGTAGTCCCTTTTCTATGGCCACTAAGTGCATCAAACAGGGGATGCATGTCTTTGTTTTGTCCTTTTGCTGAGTCTGACACAACTCAATCTGAGTGTGGTATTGCAGGGAGAATCACAGTTAGTCAGAAACTATGGTGTAGTCAGTAACACAGCTTTGTGTAAATGATAGTTTAAGATGGTCCCTGGCAGGGTTCATGGAGATGAACATTTCTAAAGAGCTTTGCTGTAATCTGGTGTGACCTGTGGGACACACTGCAGCTAATCTCAATCTTACAGATTGTGTAAATTTTGTTGCCATCAGATTATAAATATGTTTACAATCAACAGTACCATGCAACAGAGACTTTTCTGATTGTGCAAAATGCCACTGGGACACACAGACAAAAGAGAACAAGTTTCTGATTTCTGCTTTGTTTTTTTTACTAAAACTTTTTTTGTATTTTTATTTATGCATGTTTAGACTATCTGCACTAAATGTTGTCTGGAAAAAGCGTTATTTGTGCTCCATCACTTTCTTCTTCATTATGAACAATTAACCCGAGTGTGTTAGAACGACAGCGGGCACCTATTTGACAAATGGTTTCTTGTATATTCATGGGTCTGGAGAGTGTATGTGTACATTTGCCAGTTCAGTGAACATCCGTGAGACATTCGATGTCCTGCCAGTGCATTAGATGACTCAGTGTATGCATACATTCATTGTAATTACCAAGTTTGCCTAAGCAATAAAAAATAAAATGACAGGGAGATATTTTAATTAACTATTCATGTAGAAAAGTGACAACACATTTTTATAAACATGTTTAAAGACTGTCAAAATAAATTAAATAAAATAAAAGTAAAAATTTATTAAATAAAAAGCATCCCTGTAAAACACTTTTTATGTCTGTAACAACTGATCAGTCGAAATGGTCCTTAAGTGTGAATGTGTGTGTGACTGGTTTGTCTCTATATGTTAACTCTGTGATGGACTGGTGACCTGTCTGGGATGTACCTTGCCTACTCACTACCCTAAATTGATATGAGTGGGTCAGATAATGGGTGGATGATCTTTAAAAATATTTCAAACATGCAAAGAAATACAACCTTTGATATGTCTATAAGTTAGGAAATGTAAAACCAACTGAACAGACAGCTACATTTTTCTGCATTAAACATCCTCCAAAAACATCAAATCACCTCATTAAATAGCCAAATAATAAGTAAATAAGAACAAACCTCAGTCAAATAAAGCAGTGGCCTGTTTGCATGTTCTATCTTACTCTGTTTTTCTTTTGTTTAATTTTATTATTCTTTTCATTTTTCTGACTTAGATTTTACCCGTGGACTGCAACAAAGTAGTAAATCCCTTTAGAAACACAAAGTTATTTTAATGGCCACAAACAGCAGATAAATTAAGTGATCATTGACCCGACAGCTCAAAGCAAACAAGCAAAAAAAAAAAAGAAAGAGCTGTCCAAGGTGCTGAAACCATAGCTCCTGTAGGAACTATGCTTTCAGCCTGTTCTCTGCTGTGTTTCAATAGTTTTTATTTAAAAATTCAAATCTGAAATGTTCATTTTAAGCTCAAATTAAACACTTGATCATGCCTTTTATATAGATGTATTGATAGTATAGGTATATCTAATGTTGGATGGCCACAAAAGGTATTAATACAAAAATAATCCATAACAATAAAAAAATATTTTCAGCAGTAATAATCTAATAAATAAAACAGTAATAACAATAAATAAATGAAAAAGACAAACAAACATTTAATGCAGACACTGAATTCTTTTATTTTAGAAATGTCAGGAAAATCATGCCTTGTGGATGTTTTTAGAGCTCTTTCATGTCTTAGGTGAGTATTTTTAGGTGAGTTATGTTCTCCAGTCATTTGAAGCCTGTTCCTGTAAAAGACCAGCTGTGAGACAGTTTACTCATCATTTTATTTATTTATAAAGTAAAATGTGGTCTGAGTACGCTTTTTTTCTCCAACTGAAAAATATGACATACTTTGGAAAATAAATTCATTTGAAGTATAAGTTAAACACTACTTCCACAAATATTTCCGCAAAGAGAAAAAAAAAACTATTTTGCCTACATCTCTCGCTTTTTATATGTTTTGGCATGAGAGGCAAAACATAATTAGAAAACAGTTGAACATGTTTGTGTCACTTACAGCATGTTTAACGACTCAAAACTAAGCAAAACCAGAAAAAATAGATGGTGTCTTCATCAGCACTACTGAATTATTCACCTAATTAGTCCCAACGTCTTCCACTATCTCTGTAGCTTTCAGCCTCCTAATCGTTCATTATAGGTTTGCTCTATAAAACTGCTCATAATATAATACCAATTGATTACTGATTTAGTTGCTGTAAAACACCAATTATCCAGGAAAAGGTCATACTTTTGTTGAATAGTGCGTATCATTCCAGTATAAACTTTTTCCTTTGCTGCTCAGTCTCATTCACAGTGTTTAGCATGAGGATATAAAAAGATAGAAGCTGATGGTGATATTCTTCCTGGCCAAGGAAGGAACCTGCTTTGCAAAGTTTTTGCAATGGTGAAGTAATAACTTGAAGTGTTTTGGAAATTTGTGTCTTTTTGGTTTTCTTTTATACTCTTAAAAGAGTACTCAGTTATGCATAGAACAACACTTCACATTAATGTTTCCATCCATCCATCCATTAACTACTGCTGTATCCCTAACGGGGTCGCGGGGGGGGCTGGAGCCTATCCCAGCAGCCAACGGGCGAGAGGCGGGGTACACCCTGGATGGGACGCCAGTCCAATTGATGTTTCCATTAACTTTTTTAATCCCCAGATTCAAAATAGCTTGGCCACTTCCTTTTGCATAGCAAAACACAAAGTTAAGTTTATGGATGTAAAATAAAATGTGGCCATACATGTTTCTGAAGTAAATATTCATGCCAGTATGTTCCACCAGTCACCCCACAACAACCAGATAGGCTTTGAAAAGTCCTACACCTACACTAGTGGCTTCTTTAGGGGAGTTTTGGAGGTGAGGGAAAGTCTTTTTTATTTGGGTAGTGTTGGAATATGCAGAGGTTTTTTTAAAATCCCATGTAGATAGAAAACTTTCCCATGACTGGAAAAGAAACAATTTGACTTCCATTTTAAGCCCTTCTTTTCAAGTCGGCACAGCTATTCATAACAGCTCCCACAAATACTGCGCTTGAAATGGAAAAAAGTTGAAATGAAGGTTTACCTACCCTGAGTTACCTCGACCAGTCAACAATCAATATCATGTTAGTTGTGGGGCTCTGCGTTCTCTGCTTTTTGAAAAATTGCATGACTCTTTTCTTGCATTGGGAAAAAAAAACTACACAAAATCTTTACCTTTACAGGTGCTGAAAGCTATGCAGACAAACATATGCAACAGTCAAAATAGTCTGGAAGTGCACATCCTACACAGTGAGGAAATGCAGCTTAGCAGAAAAATGTGATTACCTACTGATATCTCCAATCCATTTATTTTCTACCGCTTATTCCCAAACTGGGTCATCGGGGGGCTAAGGACAAACCCAGCTGTCAACGGGTGAGAGGCGAGGTACACCCTGGACATCCTAGTGGTATCTTAGAGAACAAAAATACATTCAATAATAAAAATATTATAAGGTTAAACTTTTCATGTAAGATCCACCACCCTGCTAGGTTATGAGTGAAGAATCTACCACAAGTGGCATCACACTGTGAAGAAATGGCTCCGATATGGAGGACGTTACCCACATTATCAGAGAAGCAGTCATAAGTAACACCACATTTGGTAGATGACAGCTCAGCTTGACTTCCTTTAATGCCTGATTGAACAGTGGACGTGGGTAGCAAGATGGCGTGCATTTATTAGTTGTGGCTATATTACGACAAGAAAGTAATGACAGGTTAAAAAAAAAGCCTTGCAGGACACAAGATGTGCCACTGTGGTTTCTAAGATTATAAACTGACTCACTCACTTAGAGGTTTTGCCACTTGGAGAAGTATTTCGCTGGTATATGTGAAGGCAAGAGGAGTTATGTGTCTCTGTGAAATTGAACAAACAAGTTAATATAATCTCTGGGCTGTTTATTACTGTGGTGTGCTGAAGCTGACAGGCATGAACTGAAATGTGTTGCAAGCCCAGTTATTTGTGTGGCTTTAATCTAAAACACTGCATCTATAATAAAGGTACTGTCTCAACTTTTTTCACCCGGATTAATTTATAAATTGGATGTTTGACATTTACTCCTTGCCTGTTTCTCCAGCAGAACTGAGTTTAACCACGGGTTGCCATGTCACGATGTGGCCGGACGAGCAAACAGCATGGGTGCCTGTGATTGAGAACTCTGTCATAACACCTACAGTCACAGTCTCTGACGGACTCCTCCGGGAGCATGAATAATGTACATAGTGGGTCTGAGTGATGTGTGGTGTAATAATGCCAGGCAGAATACCGTGACTGGAAACCTTGGTGATGGCAAACATCTTAACCAGCCTAAAAAACCAAGAGACCCACACACCCACCCACCACCTACTCTCAGTGTGTTATCAGAGATTTCAGGTACCCTCCCCTTCATGTAACATCTGACACATACATAACACTGTAATGTTTGATATGATTTGGTTAAAAAATCAGTGAAAAATAATGTTCATTTAAATTCCAAAGAATTCAGCTCTGAATCAGGTGTGCTGGAGCAGGAATACTTTGACAGCCTGCAGAATTTTGAAGACCAGGGTTCACCTTTATTGCTGTAAACATTCACCTAAAACTTCCTAAACTTTAAGGATATTCCAAAAAACTATCCTCTAAAAAAACTTGATTTCCCAACTTACTGTATGAAGAAAATATTTAAAGGGTTGAAGCTTCAGCTTCTATTAAAAATTTTGAAGAGTAAGTGCATCTTGAGAATACAGAGGCAACATATGCATAGCTCCAGGCTTGAAAGGTGTAATGGTGCATATGTTGCTGCAGGACACAATGAGGTGTACATATAGTACATATAGAATAACTTCAGATTACTTATCCATCAGCAAATGAAAATATAAGAAAAAAAAAGCATCTGTACAATTTCTGTGGTATTTATCTCTATTTATATCTTGAACTTTGTAGCTTCAGTTTAAAAATCGAACTGGCTCAAGACAAAAAAAAAGACTGAATCTAAAGGAGTTGATATGGAGGAAATTCAGCATAACAATGTCGATAAGTCGGCAATTGACAGAATAGGAAAACTTACAGATCATAACTTCTCAGGTAAGTTATAACTCAGTTTGAAAAATGTAATCAAATACACAGATAGTAGCAGAGACATAGCTTGTGCCTGTGCAAGAGGGAGCTTCAGAGTGATGCTCCAGGAGTCACTAGGATGACAAGATGCTTCATTTATGTGAATGATGGCTCTCTGAGCCAGAGCATGAGGCTGAATGCAGGCAAGTAGCTGATTCTGAAACCCATACTGTAGAGGTGTCAGGGGGTGTAGGTGTGCTGTGCTGCTGATGCAGGCTGTCTTTCTGTAGTTTAGAAAGTAGTTCAGAATATGTATTATCTCTCTAAATTCTCAGCTTGCAATAGAAGCAGTGCTAATGAATTATGTCATTGATCTTAATTGTTTACAGCCCCACACCCAAAGAAGAAAAAAACCTCCACATCTTCCTGTCTTTTGTGTAAAAAACTATTTTTCTATTATTATCCTGGAAAAGTTATAGCGCTTCATGGAAACTGCATCCTCAGGGCTTGCCCTTGTTGATCACTACTAAGCCTTCTCCTGCTAGGATGTGCATTTCACATTGACTTTTCTCTGGCTGTTTTCCTCTGGTTTAACATAGATCCCTCTATGTGTCCATCATCATCATGCTTGTTCTTGTCCCCCACTGTCTTACTTATCGTTCGATTCACTTTTGTGTGTGTAGTCGTGACACAGTGACAATCCAAAGTTTACAGGAATAAAACAGAAGCATCAGCTGTGGTACTCTCCTAAATCATCTCACATGTTCACCCACATTGAGTCAAATAACAGAAGAAAGTGAGGGACAAAAGAGAGAGCGTTGGGGAGAAGCAATGTCTTTTCGTTGGATGTTGATGGAGTAACAAATACTAACTTTGATGACAGGCTGTTACGACCCTTATTGACAGAAGGGGTTTTTGTCGTAACTACATAAGATTGCGCAGGTGAAAAAGTAGTGAAAATGAATTTATTGTTTTCCCAGAGGGTATCGGTACAC
>JBAMIG010000007.1:13501619-13511653 GCA_037177335.1 Kiunga ballochi
AAATAAAGTTCTTAGATTTAAAAAATGAGATGTCTCTGCCCAGTTACTCTTAATTCAGGCATTAAGGGGTTAAAAGAGTGTTAAACCTCCTGCCAGCCTTAACCAGAATGCCTCATACCCACACCTTCACAGGTGCTGCAAATTCACATAGTTTAGCACATAAATCATCCAAAAGATCCCTTTCACTGACAGTGCAAAGCCAGCAGGGATGCAGAGATAAAACCATGCTTTTAGTGTTAAAGTCAACAACTGAGATCAAACAGACATTACACAACTCTGTTGTGCTGCACTTTCTCGTGGTGATAGGAGTTTCTGATCTTGGCTTAAAATATTTGCAAGGGTATTTTTTGTGGCTGGTAATAATCTTTCAGTGGTTGATGTACTGTGGTTCTTACACCATTGTGATACTGATGCCGAAACACACAGAAACAAATTCTAACAATATTCACTAACACATAGAGGTAGTACTTCCCTTTTTACTTTTTCTATTTGCTGTGTCAGATACTAGATGTACAAGCTGAACTTCACACAGGGGGGACAATCCTGCTTAAATACACCAAACATGCTTCACTTCAACCATATGTTTTCACGACAAATCAATAAACGCTGTACATAAATGCACTACAAGCGGAGTGTGTGTGTATGTGTGGACCCTTCAACAAGGAATGAGAGCTTAGTCATTATCTTCTTCTCTTACAACACCTCACCTGGTGTGTCTGACATCAGCTTGCCGTGACTGTACCCATACATCACAGAAATATTTACCTGGGCTGCTGCAGTATAGGATATAACCTGATTTTAAATCTTTTACGTCTGACAAGGCTGATGTAACAATGTGCATCACTATTATTATGTATCCACTTATTCACAAAATTACACATAAACACAATAATAGTAACCTCCTTCCAGCTATCATGGGTCAGTTTTGATCACTGAACTCAGGTATAACAGTAACTCACCGAGCCTCTCTTTATATATCAATATTTCCTTTATTACAAGGAAACGGTCCTCCTTATTTATAGATTACAATAAAAAAAAGCATTATAGTCAAAAACGACTGTTGTCTGCTTCTGTAGGTAGCAATGCGTGATATACAATAAAAACATTAATTCAACATCAAATTATTTTAATTTATTCTCTGAAAACATCCAGTGGGACTGAATTTCCATGCCTGTAGTCACACACTCATTCAAGTGACCAAATGCCTCTCAGACCCCGACCTTGCCGTATAAAACATAATAAAATACAACTACAACGTGAAACATTCAACATATTAATTTGGTTTTAACAGGGTTGACAGATTTAGTCAAAAGTACCCAAAGCAAGTGGGAGTTCAGCCAAGGTCATGCCCTCCCCACAGGAAACTTGCTTTTCCCAGCAAACAGCCACTTTTATGTGGGATTGCCCTGAGGCCAGAGCAACACCCAGTGCTGCCTCCTGCTGCAATTATACAACCGCTGCTGGCGCACTATCATAACACATTTAATTGGAAGTTATTCTTTTGCTTTTGACAGCCTAAACAGCCTGATAGCTCTGATCTTCTCTGGTTTTAGCTGTGCCATGCAAAAGTTTGTCATTTTGTTTCACTTCACGTTCTTCAGCTTTGGGGAAAAAAAGCAAACATTTTTGTTTAGGATTAGGAAGTTTGTGAAGCTGAAATATTTTATTTCTCAGACCTTTAAAGTTAGAAAAACAGTGTATTAAAATTTGGAATCAATATTTATTGCATTTAAATGTGGCACTGACATTGTGCTGTTTTGGATTTTTTCCAGGATTTATTCAGAACTTTAAAAAGAAAGTTACTGGGGTGGCTCTAAGCACAATAATCAACCCTTTTCTCTTTTATTTTTATTAAACCAAATAATCTATATCTATATTTAATTCGGCTTACAAACACACAATGGAGAACACAAAAGTGGTAGGTTATTTAGAGACAGCCTGCTCCTTGGTTTATTTTATGGTTTTCTATCTGTTTTCTTTAAACGAAGAGGCTCAGAGTGAACTGTAACTACTTGCTATAAAAAAGTACAAATGAGTTTGGTGGGGATCTTACGAAGGAGTCACTCTAGTGATTCATCCAGTGATGTGCCTGCTGATCAGTGGCTTGTAGTCTGTAGATATAAAATTTTCAGCTTGTTTTACCCCCAGCTGAAAAGGTGCTACTAACCCTGAAATATTAGTTATGTCCAGTTGTGTCAGAACTGGTTGAAGAGAGCAAAGAAATTCCAGTTTTACTGCTGACCACTTACTACTTTTAAATACTCTAAAACTTTTTACTTTGGAGAAACTGAGTTGCTGGAGAGTCAGAAGTTGGTCACAAAAGTGATTTATTTACTGAGAAAGTTGGACCATTTTAATTTCATTCTGTTCATTTATTAAAAGTCTTTTTTTTTAATCTTTTTCCTTTATCGCTTGGTTTTATATAGTTTCAATTAAGAGTTAAAAACAGCTAGAATAACATTGTGGATTTGCTCAAATATAATTAGATTCAGAGAATTAGGCTCTCCCTGGGAGACCCAGAAGACCTTCACCATTACCAGCCAACCACATCCCATTAGGGCCAGTGAGTTTGTGATGCCTTGTTGTTGCCACTAACCTGTTTTCTTTAGGCAGGCAATCATCCTGAATTCTAATAATAGAATCTCATCTTTCTTTTTACTTATTTTACTGTTTGTTGTTTAGATAATTGTAGTTTATTTTTTCTTGTCTGAGTGACTTTTTGTGTGTTAAACTGCTTGTGTGATCACATGTTCTGCTTCATTGGCAGCTTGGAAATGTTTTGTGGTGACCTGTAAATAAATTTCCTTATAGGAACAACAATGTGGACTGAACCTGATATAAAACCATCCTATATCCATGAGTGATGCAAAACTCTGCGATACAAATTTAGAATTGTTACGTATTTTGGTGAATCTAAAGGTGTTATGATAAAATAATCTGTCAAGTTTTTCTTTAATAATGCAGAATAAGAATTTATACATTATGCATTAAAAATAAATCTTTATTGACAGTAGTGTTAAAATGCTTCTTTTCTCATAGTTATGGATAGTTTAAGAGCAAAATATGATGTACCAGTAACGTTATAAACAATTTTAAAAATATTTGCTTGCAAAATAGTTTTTATATTGTTATAAAGCCACTCAGATGTAAAAGTAATGAGTATTAATGATTTTATTGCACTATATTATGATTTTGGTAAACCTCAGGAGTGTAGACAGAACAGAAAATGTGTGTAAATCATTAGCACTGATTGGACAAAAAGAATTGAGCAATAATCTGTCTTTCATTAGTGAGATCGAACATCCATCAGTGAGTGAAAAAAGGCAGAAAAGCACCTTAATTCGATCCAAGGTAACACCACGATGTTTTGATATCACAGTCAGGATGGTGTAAATGTTCCATTACACGTTTTCCCCCCAGTGTGTGACATCTGACACCTGTTTGAGCATTTATTATCTCTTGGCTGCAGCTGAAATTATTGGTGTCTGCTGTTGTTTATCATTCGCAGGCGTTCAGCACTTCATCATCCATTGCCATTACAGGCTCAGTGAAACATGCAGTTATTTTCCAGACTCTTTCCAAAATGAGGAGAAATGATTCACCCAGGGTTCGCTTTCTATGCAGCGGTATATTCAGAAAGCCTTAAATGTCAGCTCGATTCTTTCCATCCAGCGCTCTACTGTTCCTCACTGAAAGAACGGTTTGTGTTTACAGGGTCTGTTCAGCGTTTTCATATTCAACAAGTTTCAAGATCATGTCTAACAGCTAATAACTTAACCAGGAAGTGCTATCCTTTGGGTGCAAACTTTAAAATAATCAGAGGAAATCCGTTGGAAAGGGGAAAGTGTTGACAACAGGAACCTTGAAATGATGAAGCTCTCCTCTCCTCTATCATTAACTCTTCACTGAAGCACTGCAATCCATGCATGATTCATTTAATAGTAACAGATTATTCCCTTCTCTTTCTTTTGCTTTATTTCCATATATTTTACCTTTAATCAGATCTGTACAACAGCACGAAATTAACTTTGCTAACATCACAGATAACTTTTAAAGGCAGTTGGCTCTGCCTGTGTCCTCAGTTTCTTCCATACTTCTCCATTTAGTCCCGCCAGATTGAGCGCATGTGAATTACTCTTGAAACATTTCTTTTTTTTTTCTTTAATAAATGAATTTGTATTCAGTGAGAGAAAAACAGGCTCGACCCTGTTTACACAAACAGCTGCTTTCGCACTGCATTTGAGCGTGTCCCAATTACATAGAGTTTATGTCTCAGTATTTTGTGACAGAGGCAAAACATTGTTGCATTTTCTATTTCTGTTATGATGTTTGTTAAATATGTCTCCTGTGTGCTTTGTGTCTGCTCTTCTGCTTGGCAGAGTGTGCTGCTACTCTGTGCAGCTCTTTCTGAGTCAGTTGTGCTGCAGGTGCAGCGCATATTGTAGGTCATGGAAATCCTGTGGAAGTTATTGTCACCTTTTTAACAGACAGAGGCTGTCAGCCAGATTCTTGACTATTGGAGTCTCCAAAGCTCCATGAGGAAATAGGAACTGACAAGGCGGATAGATGAGCGAGTGTGGACAGTTGAGCAGAGAGCCAAATGTCAGACCACAGGCTGTCAAAAGCTTTTTCCAGCTGTTTTAATGAGATTCATGTTTTAAAACGAGCCTCAGAGGAGTGGTGATTTCATTAAGCTTTTTCCATTTTGATTTATGCTATTTGCTGCCTTTATTCTGTCAGTTGTTCATGATTAGGACAAGCAGACAGTTAAATTAATTTTTAGTGTAATTATTTTCCATTGAGTATAAAGAAAAACCTTCAAGAGCATTTTAGCATCTTTTTAATTAAATTAATTAATTAATTAAATTAATTTATCATTTAGGTTTGAAATTAGTGTGCACAATAGGCAAATGAAGTAAATGTATGTTTTGAAGACCTTCTTAATAGGAAGTTGTAACCATTGCATCATGAGGCTACTCCCAGCGATAGATCAGTTAGTAAATTAACTTGAGCTTGAAGTGTTACTTTCTCTTACTGTCAGGTTGGTTAGCATGCTAAAGACTAAGTTAAAATAATGTTGCATTAATCTTAGGGATGTTAGGGTAATAAAGATTGGATAGGTGTGTAAATGCAGGTAACTGAGTTCTAATTTGTATACTTAAGTAATGATAACTCATGTGTGTAATGTTTAATATACTTTAAATATTCTGAAGACATTAAGCTTAACTTTATATTGAACTCATACCGTTGCGTTCTTTTAGGCTGCTAATTAACAACAGGCGTAAATCTAGTTAGGTGAAGACATGTTGCCACTGATTTTAGTCCAGTTTTTGTGTTTTCTTTCTTCCCTTTCTAACACCCACGCATCTCTGAAAAACTATCATTACACAGTTGGTAGATCAGCTGAAAAACCAGCTACACTCCTTAGGTTATGTCAGGTCTTTGCTGGATATTTTTCCATTTTATAAAATGTTTTGTTACATACCGCTCCTCTTTTGTAAGCAGTTCTTTTTTCAGGTCTTTTTTATTCCTCCTCTTGTCCAGGTTCTTTGGATTTGTTAAGATTTCATATATATTGTTTGAACAAATCAAGTAAAGATGGCGACTGCTGGCTTGCTGTGTGTCTGTCTGTATCTGAATGACTGTTCCTTGGGATAAAACAAGTCGACGATTGAACTTTTTTTTGTTTTTAATAGTTTTTGTGGTTCGGATGTTTTTAGCATTTTCCTGTTTTGGGCCAAGGTCCTGAATGTTTGTTAATGTAACGTGTAAATGAGCTGCTGTCTTGGCCAGGTCCTTCTCGAAAAAGAGATTTTTTAATCTCAAAGAGGTTCACCTGGTTAAATAATGATTAAATAAAATAAACAAATCAGAAAAGTAAATATAGAAAAATGTACTTAAGAATTTAATCATTTTAGGGCCGCATGTTGGTGTGGTCATGAGCATCACAGCAAAAAGGTTACTGTCTGGGAGGAGCCTGCTGTGGACTGGCAACCTGTCCATGGTGTATCTGCCTCTCGCCTAATTACTGGGAAAGGCTACATGTTCTCCATGACTCATGAGTAGAAGAATCAGTGTAAAAAATGAATAAATGGTTAATTAATAAGAACTGAAGCGGTATAAAAACATATTATTCAGGACATGAATGCCTGCATGCAATGTAAAATCCCTTCAGAACAGATTATAACCAAGTATAGCTGTAATTAGTTATATCTAAATGCATTTTGTAGTTGATGAACATGAATAAATGAGTGAAGGCTTTTCAACACTTTGTTCATTATTTGGCAAGAAAAAAACAAAACAAATGAGTGATGTTTCTTACAGCAAACAGCAATGATTTAAAGGATGACAAAATGATCAAAATGTCATATTATTTATTCAGGTAACGTTGAGTATATACGCTGTAGATGTGATTTAATGATTAATATTTTGATGGTCAGATGTTTAGTAAACAGAAAGCAAAAAACAAAACAAACAAAAAAACAAACAAACAAAAAAACAAAAGAAAAAGAATACAACATCCTCCAAAGACTACCTCATTAGCTTAATTTTCCTGATAGTTTCTTCAGGATAGCTTATATTTTTTATATATTGCATGTGCATGTGCTTTGCTGCACAACATGAAGAGCTGCACAATACTGAAATAGTCCCAAAAAGAGTGTGGAGAAGGCAGCAAAGGATGACACATTAACTGATGAGCTAAGTGTCTTGGCAGTGAAGCCGCCGACTTTATTTGCTTATTGGATGAGAAATATGTCAGGATAAATAATGACTTGTACTTGTTTGTTAATTGACATTTATGAGCAGGAGCCCAGCTTGTATTACTGCTCATAAACAAAGTTGCTATGACTAATAGGAGGAGTCGTGATGCATTGCTTACATAGAAAGTCTGATAAATGTGCATTTATGTCTCACAAGGTCATATTTCTATTAAAATAGTTATTTATTTTACTTTCTGAAACAGGTAGTGCAAATCCTACGAACAACCTTCGTTTTAATCTGTGTCTTTATGCTGCTGCTATGATTTTTATCACTTATTCCAGAGAATAAGGGATGAATGACTGATTGCATCAGATGTTTAGTCAGTAAATTATATATCCACCGTGTAGTATATTGTGTTTTCACAGTTATTTAATGGACTGGGGAACATAAAGTTTTAATTTAACAGACATTTGGATGTGTTATGGTAAAGAATTTGAACTTTTCACACAGCAAAACATCCTGCATTAAACTCCCTGGTTGACTGCAAGTCTGTGGATTCTCTCTCAACAGAATATATAATCTCCCAGTAAAACAAGCTTGTTTTAATTAGTGAAGATCTCATTTAGTTTGTTAAATTACCTAATTTTTGAGGAAGCATTTCCCCTCCACACATTGTTGCATAGCAGGAAGGCTTCCAATCAGTGTGTCTTACATAGTAATTTTGAGGCGGTACGTGCATTCCTTTGTTAATTTCATTTAACTTCATCTCAACACGACAGATGCTCTTCTCGGAAAATGAAAATTTCATGCTCAAAAGATGGTCTTTTTATTGACTCTTTCTAGGTTTTTCTTTTTACAGTGAGTGAAAATCCTATCTTCATTAATCCTCTAAGTAGGTTTGATAACAGAGAACCGATTATTGTTTGCTCTAATAGCAAATTAAAATGACAGGGTTTAATTTCAGGTGATGGTTTAGATCAGGTGTTAGAGCAAGTCATCTAATGCTTGTCAGTTTGAATCCCAGTCTTTTTGTTAGTGTATCCCTTTACAAAACACTCCACTCTCTATGCATCTAGTGATGACATCTCTGATGTATGACTGTTTGGTGTGAATACATAATGGATTAACTGTAAAGTTCTTTAGGTGCCACCACAACCTGTACAGTATTCTATTAGTATGGATTATGGCAATCAGCAAATTTAAAAATAGTAACAATTTTTATGCTGTTCGACTAATTAATCTTAATTTATGAGAATCAGGTTTTGCTCTCGCTATAATTGTTATACATCACTGACAGTAAGAGGAAACTTCATTAATTAGCAGAGGTAATGTTGTGATGTTTTGTGATTTTTGTAATATATCTGTCTTTTTTAAGACATCAGCTGTCCGTATGGGTTGTTTAAAAAGACTTTTTACGCTGGCTAAGGTTGCGCTGCACAGGAGTCTCTGCATATCTTTTTTTTCTGCTATTTCAAGATTTGTTATTAGAGTATCCATGGCAACCAGACTTGTCTACCACCGGTATTTACTGATAATGCTCTCCATATTCAAGATTATCAATAAAGCAACACTCTAAATCCCTGGGATCAACAAAGTATTTTCATTTAAAGTTATCTGCGATTGCAAATTTGCTGATCTACCAATGTTAATATCTTTGCCATATCGGCACGGCATCTTCTGCTGCTTTCTGGTTGTTGCAGTAAAGCTACAGGATTTTGACACGACATTGCCTCTCAGCAGCAGCTTATAAATAATGGCAGATTATATTCTGTATAATACAGGTTATAGGTAGTCAGGGTAAGTTTCTGGCATCTGGTAATATTCATCCATTGATGAGACAAGAGTCAGCATCAGACAGACAACTGGAGAGAGCCCAAAAAAGAAACAGGATGGAGGCTTAACTAGCTTTAGTTATGGGGATGCTGAACTGAGAAAACCCTGAAGAAGTTAAGTGGTGCCAGAAAAATGAATAATGATTAGATTTTTATATATTACATTGATTAATTAATAAAAATTAAACAACCCTAATAAATGCCAGTTAATCTATTTTATCTGCTGTTTATTATTCAGGGGAAGCTGGTGCTATAAGAAATATATTTCAACTCCTTTGATACTTTGCTTTGTTTTCCACAATTTTCTGTTTTTCATCAGAGGGAGGAGTTCATACATCTCAAAAACATCATCTGAGCACATATACAGTAGATAAAAAATTAAAATGGGCTAGTTATCAAGTTCAATTTATTTAGATCTAACTTAATCCCACTGGGATTGTTTTGTAGTTTAACTGCTTAGTCTAAGAGTGGTTCCTTTGCTCATGCAGCCATTAAATTTTTTGTTTACTTATTTAAGTCTGCTGGAGGTATGCTCAAAGTCAGTCACCCAGGAACGGCCTCCATCTGTAAAGTTAATCACGACAACCCCTTTTGCTTAAGTAATAAGTAATAACATCATAATCATAAGTAATAACATTATACAAATCAATTTCTACTTCTCATAAACAGTTTTCTTCTGCTTTTATTACATTTTTGTGTATTTTTAAGATGTTTTTTTCCCATCACAACTTTGTGTTTGATAAAAGATGCAAAACAGCAATTTTAATCCCCTTCCCTCTATCACATCTAGGAGCACACACTTCTTAAAATGTGAATCTAACTCCTAATCATAAACATAATTGATAGGACTAATGTTACAGAGAATTTATTTATACTCTGTGCACACAAATGGAGATACATTGTGGTGAATTTATCATATGCTGAATAGGAGATGATGCAGCTTTCACGAAGGTTTGCACAGCTGTAAATTTAATTAAAAAAAAACAGCAGGGGGGATAAGACAACAAAATTAATAAATATGGAAGGGTTTTATAATAAGCTCATTAAGATGCTGCAGTCAGCATCTTAATGAGCTGGACATTTATCTGTTATTTTTTGATGTCGCAAACGTTGGGAATTAGTGTCTGTTTTAATAATGCAGAAAAAGTAATAGACTAGCCCAGTAATTTTGTTTATTTGGAATTCGTTTTCTTAAAAATGGATTTATATTAGCATGTTTCTGATACTAATCATTTTTCTTTAAGCAAAGTGGTTATTTGTAAAAAAAGAATCAATGAACCGAGAATGGTAATAAGATTAGAAACTGTCTCAGACTGGAAGTATTTCCAATTTAAGAGTGACCACGAATCTCTATAAAAAAAACTCCAGCATTCAAATGTGCAGAATTTTATTGTTTTTATTTGGAGGTCTCATTTAGCAGCTTGCATACATACAGTACATAATGCAGATGTTCTGCTAAATGCAATGCCTATACCTAACATAAAAGCTCTTATCACTTAT
>JBAMIG010000007.1:13511753-13524301 GCA_037177335.1 Kiunga ballochi
CCCTGGTTAATTTTTTTATGCCAATCCATCCATGTTTCAGTATAAATGTAATAAATTGAAAACAGTTTTATAAAAACAGAAAGAAATGTGTTCGTAGAAGCACAATGTGACCGACATTTAAAATGTTTGGTCTTGCTCTTGAAGATTTAGTGATACATCTGTTGTGAGCCTCCCACCCCATCATCTGAGCTGATGTAGAGGAAATCCACTCCAATTAGAAAAAAGAGAAACTAAACCAAAACAAATTCTGAAACTGATTTTGCATCGTGTTAAAATAGATTTTTTACTTGCAAATTCTGAAGAAATATACAAAAGATTAAAGAGTATCTTCCCCGATTATGCTTCACTCATTTTGAAACTCGCATGATGCTAATTAACAAAACAAGCATCATGTGAAGGGCTCACACTTCCGGATGGTAATGATTCACACTTCAGTAATGATGGTAATATAAGCTGAGCTCGCATTTTGACGCAGCGCTCTCGGATCAAATGCAATAAAGACAAATAGCAATGGCAGCAAGTACATATAATTATGTGTCACTGGCATGTTTGCTCTAGTGGGAAATTACTTTGCATTTATAGTGATAATGAGGTACAAAGGGTAATGAAATGTCTGGTTAGAGAACAAGCACAACTAAGTCTGGCCATAATGGAAGAACAAGAGGAAGATGATCGTAGGGGTGCACAGTAGCATCTTTCCTCGCTCCAAGTGTTCTTTTGGTTTCCTCCAACCTCAAATCCCAGAGAACACAAAACGAGTCATGTCTGGAATGTGTACGATGGGATTCAGAAGGAAAAGGAAGGAGTTTGACAGCTGCTGTGCTCAGCAGGGGTGTCGAGGGTATAATTGATAATTTAGAAAGTTTTGTGTGTGTTTTCTTACGATGTGTGGATGTGTGCATTTCTACTTTTTAATAGACAGTATTCAAGAGCGCTTGTTTGAAAATGCTAATGTGCAGAGCTACTGGAGCTCCTCCTGTTTCCACAGCAGTGTGTGACTGTTGCAGCTGTGAGAAGCTCAGCTTGCTTATCCAGCAGCAGCAAAGATAGAGGGAGAGCTGGAGGCTGTGTGCATATTTGTGTGTTTCCCCTGTTTGTTCCAACTGGTGGCTGTTGAGGGAATATGGGACCGTGGGGCGCATCAGCAGGAAGGCAATGGTCCACCCTATCAGGCACATAGCCAAGAGCTTGCAACTAATATGAGACAATTTTTACAGACACCAACCTGCATCCACACACTCAGAATACGTACAATAACTTTTACACGGTCACATTTTCACTTGCCATCCACGGTGTCCTGGTCACTGATACGGAGTCATGTTTGTTGTGATGTTTAATAAAGTCAAATTGGTTTGGCATACTCTGCGGAGCGCAGCCACAGAGTTCTGCGTGTCTGTATCAGCGCCATTGTATTTTTTGCCAGTGAATAATGGTTTTTATCACTTCTGATAAGTGTTGTTATTGTAGGTGTGAAAGCATTACAAATCGTTGGCTTTAGCTGGTTGACAGAAGGATGTGTTTGTAGTTACAGTACAGTATGAGTTCCAGTCAGTCACAGCAGAGATGTATTTTCATACACAGTGAATGTCTAATTTCTAAAACCTAAATCCTTGTTTATAATATATATACCTGTATAACCTTCACTTAATCCTCTGTCTTCATTTGTCAACAGGTTTTCCATGTTTCTTAAATATATTATCCAGGTTAGCTATTTTTCTTTACGGCTCAAGATTACTTTTAGCTTAAATCTGAGGACTTTTTCACTTTTCTTTGATTACAGTATACTCGTTTGCCTTTCCAGGACCTTTCTGAACACCATTGTTTATAGACACAAACAAATGGCCTAACACTAGCCATGTTTACATAGATAACATTTCTAACTGGGTTACCTGTACTGGTTGGAATGACACGCATTTACGTGCAAAATGTTTGAAAGGAAGATAACATTTTGCATACAAGTGTCATACTTTCTGATAAACAGCATTAAAATATAATAAAGAAGACAGTACATTTTTTTGTATCTATTGCTGTTTTATATATATATATTTTAAGGTTCTTTAAAAACTCATAGTTCATTTATTACTCAAAGGGGGAAACGTGATTTACATAAAAAAATTAAAATGCATTTTTATTTAATTTTATTTATTTATTTGATTATTTTTTATTTATTTAATTTGTATTTTTACATTAATTAAAATGTAAAAATTTCTCTTGTTGTCATGACTGCTCCTCCTCAGGTCTGAAATGCTTCTTCAGCCTACTGATCACTGGTCCACACCACATCTGACTCTCCTCTAATGGAGCTCACCTGTGTGTCCTCATTACCCTGATGTGTTGCACCTGAATCTCTCTGTATTTATTCCCTGTGTTTTGGCAGCTTTTATGTGTGGTCTTGTCATTTTGTGCTCAGGGCTTCATCAATCACTGGCTTAGTGGTCTTTGCTACAGTTTTGTAAATAAACACCAAGTCTTTATTGGATTCTACCTGCATTCCTATCCACCATCTTTAAGCTTATGCTGACAAAGATATTCTGTTTTGGCCCAGTCATGTCCATCCCTCAGTGGAGTGCTTGGTTTTTCTGTTTATTTAGATTAATGAATGTCTATTCTGCACATTTAATGATTTGTGGTATCTTTGACTGCAAATGGCAAAACAAAACACAAGAACTACATTAATGTCTGACTGAAATGGGTGTCAATGCCTCTCAAGTTATTAGTTAGTGCTGTCTATATATTGTCATGACTCTAACCTCAATTCTCTAGAGCGATTATTGCAATAAGGATTGTTTTCATTTGACATATAGTAGTGAGAAACCACAGATTCTCTGTGTAGGCTATATTTGAAGGTAAGTCATACACAAACTTCAGAATATTTTATGCATGTCAATTAAAAATCAGTCAAAACAATAAAACTTTTATCCAACTGAATGTGATTGGATAAGAATCTTTAGATTAAGTTTACATGAAGCTGTTTAATTTCGAACGGGCTTTTAATGTGAAAAATGGATTCCTTTTTAACACGGCTACGAGGATGTTACACATTTTAGTTTACACATTTAATGAAAATTT
This sequence comes from Kiunga ballochi, assembly GCA_037177335.1. NCBI lineage: Eukaryota > Metazoa > Chordata > Actinopteri > Atheriniformes > Pseudomugilidae > Kiunga > Kiunga ballochi. The sequence continues at coordinate 13,514,823 of JBAMIG010000007.1, forward strand.
TCAACATAATCTGCATGTTTTCTCTTCTTTCAATATAAGTAATATGTCTAATGTAACTTTTTTCTTATTGAAAATGTATTACTTAAACTCCAAAAGGAGTATTAACAAATAAAATCATTGCATTTCTCTGTAGCTTTTAAGGTTCTTAAAATTATTGCTCAAAAGCCTTGAACAAAAAAACTTTGTTAAATGAAAATCAAATCTTTTAACTATGATCAGCCCAAAGTTAACTGAAAAATATTAATCCAAATAGCTTGCTACTCAAGGATTTACTTGGATGCAGCTGGGTTTAAACCAGATACTTGGCTTAGATGCAAGTTTTATCGGACTCCAGGGTCTGACTCTGAGCTGAAAAAATCAGGGTGAGGGCCAAGACCGCCCGGGACCAGGGAAAATGGCAGTCTGCCTCAAACAAAGACTCCAGCCACACCATAATGGGGCAAACCCAGCATCTGCCTAGGAGGCGGCGGAGGGAGGTCCCAGCCAGAGCCCCCTGCAGACGGGGGATTGGACCTCACCAACCCCGCCAGATACCAGCAGAGCGCTGGGCCAGGGCTGTGTTGTGATGCAAAATCAACATCCAGAGTTTTAAAGCTAATAAGGAATATTTATCTTGTCTGTTTTTTTTGCCACCTATTGTATGCCTCATACCTCATCCTTGCTGTATGGCTTTCATCCTTATTAACCACACACTAGCTGGACTGTTGGAACGCTGGTACAAATATGAGGCTCAGGTTATAATTTTAGTTTCTTTTCTTCTTGACTGCTTACCAATCACATAACTGCCATTTTTGGTGCATAGTTCAGATTGAGTGTAAGTAAAAAGACATCAGGCAGATGGCCTTTTTTCCCAGATTGTCCTGAGTGGGGTGTATGTAGGTGTAAGTGGAATGCAAGAGGACAAATAGGCCATTCACTAAGAAGTCTTTCCTACTTAGGTCACTCCGCACCAGTATCTATCATCCCCTTCTCATCCTATCAGCCTCTTTTTCTCTCTCTAATTGCATGTCTAACTTTTCTTTCCCTTCTCTGTGAGGCTGGCGAACACCGGCACACTTGATAAACAATAGCAAAGCTCAGTTAGAACTGCTGCAGGCGTTTGCTTTTAAAGGTAAGCATGCACATCATAGAAACATTACAGAATTCTAAGGACAGTAAATCTTGGCTACCTTACTGCTTTTTGGAGGTATTTTAGCTGCAGTATTAATTCCTACAGATTAATATCAACATACACATGGTGTAGCAGAACAGTGGCTTTGATCCTCTGATGCTTTATCTGCACGGGTAAACTGTCTTCTTGCTTTTATGTGAAATCCAACAAGCTTGATGTGCTATCCTTTATCACCTTCAGCGGATTTCATTCAAAATTTACACATTGTCTGGAAAATGTCGTTTCGGGTTATTCGGCTTGAGGGGTCAAAAGAACAAAAGAATACAAGAGTCGTATATATGCTATCTGTGATGTGTACATAGTGCAGTTGGGGAAATTTCAAAGTGTTGAGCTAGCTGTGATTTGATTTATGTTGGAAAGAGAAATTATGGAGGTGGGACTTGTTGCCAATGCTGCCAGATGACTATTTTCACTGTCACTTTGTGATATGTCATTGAAATCTCAGCTGGTTTTCAGCAACTTTGGAAAACATGCTGTACTTCCGCTTGACTGAGAGATGCCACATCCAATCATGACCGTAAATAATGCACGTTTTAAGCTTGACTCATTCTTTTGAAGTTTAACGCAGGAGACAGAGCCACCCTGTGCCTTCCACTGCGAGTTGATTACATGCCTGTAAAGCAGATGTGTTCAAACGAGAATATAATTGAAGTTTGCATTTTGTAGACATCCTTCTTCTTTTTGTAATGTTTTTAAATGTGACTTGAAGTCAAATGAAGAATATTTTCCTTTAATATTTGAACATCTTTTATGCATAATTTAAAGAGCAATGACGTAAGAGTTTGTGTCTCTACGTGAAACCTTGTTGCAGAATCAAACGATGCGTCAACAGTGGAAGAAAAATTTTAAGGGCTTTCATTATTTTTACCCACAGCTGTCTTGATGCTGACATAGTTGCCATTGTTATGCACCTTATTTCTTTCAAAGACATTGAAAGCAAAACAAGCCTTTTCTCCTCTCTAACTTTTATATGGTTTTCGGTGAATTATTTCTAAACTTTGTGACAAAATGAATTAAATCTGCCCTGAGAGCATTAAAAGTCACAATTTCATTACCTCTAAAGTGATTGGTGCTCATGAAAGGTTCCTGAAAGGCTAATTTTGAGCAGAGTCTTATATGACCTCTGATTACCAGTGAAGGGAAGGAGTCAGAGCTTGGTGGAGAGTGGGAGAGATGTGCAGGGTGCCGCTGATTTACACAAGACTCACCTGCACTAACAGGAGCTGTCTGAAGGAAGGTAAGGAAGCAGTGAGATAACAGTAAACAGCAGAAGCTGCGAGATGGTGATGATTCATGTAAAATAGAAAAAAAAGAAACACCTAGCTGATCGGAAATGAGGTGGTCTGCAGAACAAACTGGAATATATAGGAGAGTAAGGAAGAATAAGCAGAGAGGTAGGGGAGGGTAAAGATAAATGAAAGGGATTAGTGCTGGGAAGAAGTCTTTCTCTGCATCCCAGCAGGGAATCGTTGACTCAGACGATGACACTGCAATAAAAGTTTGCTCCTGCCGATTCATTTAGGACTCAGTCATTTTAGATAAGCCACTAAAGCTTGATAGAAAAATCCTTTGCAAGATGTGGCGAATAAACATGAAAAGACCTCCCATTCATTATCTTACTTTTGGGACTAAAAATGCCAATGAAACTTGGTTAAAATGACATTATTTATCGATAAACATACTTGTACATTTACCAGTTAACTAATGCTACAAAAAAATAAATGTAACGCACCAACAGGAGGCATTTATGATGTGGGTGGAACCTCAGCTTCAGATCGTTTCTAATTGTCTCCATCCTGTGCCAAGCTAGTATTTTAGTTTGACAGTTTTGTATAAATACAATCCCGTTTGTGCATTTATAATAAAAGTATATTTTCAGTAATCTGCATGAATTTTCTCCACTAAATCCAAAAAGGATCCAAAAACTAATCTCTGACCGCCAACTCTGAAATGTTTATGAGTTACCTGCTTTACTGTAACCTGCTGTTCTGCTGCTGTCTACTCTTATTGCATCATTTCCCACTATGCTCTTTGGGGACATATAAGGTGAATTTAAATAAAATGAATTGAGCTTGTCTGTGACATTAGTGAGTTGCAATAGTTTTATTCACACATGCACTAATTTCTGCGTGCACAGTATACACACAGTCAATGTGAGTATATATTATTGAGTACTATGCAAAAAAAAAAAAAAAAGGGTCTTACCTAACTCGGCTTTGGTTGGATTTTGTTTTTGTTTGGCTAGAAAGAATCAAATCAAGTGACAAAGGGAAGAATTAAAAGAGAAAAGACGATAGAGACTGACCTCACTGATATTAAGTGAATTCAAAAGGTATTTGAATGCTGATGCTGCAATTTATTTTTTCATACTTGTATGTTTGAGCGAGTATCTTTTGTGTGTTGCTGCTGTAGGGTGAAAGGTTGGATGCTACTGCAGGGAAGAATAAGATCAATCACTCTAAAAAAACCACTCTGATGAGACACCTCTGACCAAACAGAGGAGAGGCTGCTTGTCACAGAGGGTTATATGGCTAACGGTGTACGCCGGAGGGCCCAGCTGCTGCTCACTTAGAGCTTGTAAAATGAACACAGAATTCAGAAACCCTTAGACAGACAAGCAACCAAACACCAGATATATCATGACCTGTGAACCTGGAAAAGCTTCGACTTCTCTGAGTGCCTCATAAAATAGTGTGACTTTGTGTTCATGTGTCAGCAGTGCTTGTGTTTGTTTGGTGGACTTTGAAACTATTTTTTTCTTGCTCCAAAGGGGATTGCACATCTTCATGCGAACCTCACATGCAGTCATACACTTAGTCTGTGATAAAAGAGGCTTTTTGTTTGTGTTTTATCCCTGAGTTTAATGGACTGGAATGACTGGATAAAACTGTGGGCGTCTCATTATTCAGGTTTTCTTTGTCTTCTTTTCACACAAAGGACAACATTTTAAAACTGGACTGTGTTTGTACTTATTTTATTGGACCGGTTAAGACTAATTTGGACCCAATCTTTTCAGTGCAGATGCTTTGAAGGATCCATCATCAACTGTACCTTGTCTTTAGTTCATTAGCATTCTTTTATCATCATGAATTAATCTTGTCTTTTCTTGAAAAGTTCAATGTTCACAAAGAACTACCTGCCCTTTTGATCTGAAAACAAGCCAGATGAGTATTAGACATAAAACAAAAAGAGAAAGTTGAGTCGTTCCGGATTAAACTTTCCTGCTTTTTCTGTCTTTTTCCCATTTCTTCATTTTGCCTTTCTGAGCCAACACAAAGCTTCAGTGAAACAGGTTGTTTTGTTGGACAAAGCAGAGCAGTGAACGACAGAGAGCATGTTCAGTCAAGTGTCCAAAGTATGAAAAAAGTTGTTAACTTTTACTTTAGTTTTTCTGCATCACTTTGCTAAATTCTATTATTTTTTAGGTGCTTTTTTTAAAAAATAATGGTACCCTTTAATAATTTACAATTGTGATTTTAAACACATTAAAATAATGTAGGTTACTTTTCCCAGGAGCTGTAACAGATTTTAAATAGTTTCTGCACATGTTTTCTGTCAAACTACAGAATAATATTGAATAAATGTTTTTTGATCATTGTTAGCAGATTGTTGTCATTTGTCAGAAAACAACCCTGTAAGCAAAATTGTAAAATAATAATGATCCAGAACAGTAGTGTATATAATGTGAGGATCTGTGATGGCCTTTACCTTCAGAATAAAAGGCATTTCAGTTTGCTTAATCTTTTAGGCCAAACAAACGCTGTCAGCATCATCCTCCGTACCCAGTCACAGCTGTCTGCTCCTTCTGGAGTCTTCCTATGGGGCTGACGTCAGCTTTTTCTGATGACACTGTCATCGCTGTGTTTCCCGGTGACCCAGAACCAATTTATGCCTTTTTAAAACTTTGGTCAATTTGCTCATAGAGATATTTAAACGTAGAAATTTGACAAAAGGTTGTGAACTGCAGCACAAGTGAAAAACAGTGAGTTAAAGACATTGGAGTAGTTTTTGACTCCAGTCACTGATGTTGACTGAGCTCAGACAGAGGAAACACTCTGCATTGGCTGTCTTTGAGCTTTTGAATTGATTTTTAAGGTCCTGTTACTGGCTTTTAAAACTCCTAATAGCCTTAGACCTAAGCATTTCTAAGATCAGCTTTTACCCTGTGAGCCATCCAGAGCTTCTAAGCCTTCTGAAAGGGAGCTTTCAATCACACCAAGTATGAACTAAAACCTTTTTCTAATTAAAACCAAAGTCTATAAAACTAGTGATGTTTTTTAAGTCTTGACTTCTATTTAAACAATTTCCACTTTATTGTACTTTTACTTCAGGTTTAAAGAACATGTGCTTGTTTTTCTTCATTTAACCCATTTTTTATTAAACATATACTTTTCATAAACAATTACATTGCTTTACTGATCTTTTTTGTCATCTTACACTTCGTAAAACACTTTGTTCAGCAATCTTTCTTATAAGGTCTGACTGCTTAATTGATTGATTAATTGCTTAATTATTTCTCTGCATCTCTTTAGTTTATCTACATTTATTTACATCTCATTTCAGAAAGATAGATACAGCATCTTTGTATTAAATACAAATAAATTAAGAAATGTTCATGTTTGACTTCATTTATACTTAGAATTTAAACCTCTTATACCAAGCTGCTCTTTGAACTTTTTTAGTTCACATGCATAAAACTTTTATACAAATTCTTCCATGTGATATGTGTAAGATGCTCACCTACTGCAAGTGTTCTAAGTAAGGCCTAATGGGATTACATGATGCAACAGCAGAGTTTTTTCTTTTTTTACCAGAACTGTGAAATTGACTTAGTTTATTAAAAGCAACTCTGACCTGCTGTGTGTCCTTCTGTGTGCTTGTAGCTGCGGGACGGCCCTCGTGGCCAGGATGCCGCTGTGTGCCATGCCAGTCCACAGTGGACGGTGAGGGGCAGGAGGAGGGGACCGAGTGTGGGAGACAGAGGGGAGGTGGTCCACATCAAACAGGAGACATGAACCTCTGCTGGAACGAGATCAAACGGAAGTCGCATAACATCCGGTAAGAGGCGAATGTGGAGACAGCTTAAATAGGTGGACTACTCTGGACCGTTCTTGTTTTTCTGCTTTGTACCATCTCCTCTCCTCCTGCCACTCAATGACGCAATCATTTCAGTCCAAATCTGAAAATACTTTGTTTTCCTAAATGCATCTTAAGGAATAACAAACACGTAAGGGAAATTTAGGCAAGAGAAACACTGTAATCCAACCACAGACACTAAATTATCCGCCCCACCTGTACAGAAACACGCAGGACATCTCCAGCAGTGTTAACATTAAGATAAATCCTCAACCCAAATTCTGCAATTTGTTTGGTTATCAGAACCTAAACACTACAAAGATCTTATAATTATTCGTTTTTATTAATTGAGAAGTCTTTTCTCTCCCATGTTCACCTTTGTTTTGTATAGTTTGCTTTGCATGTGTTGGCAGCGATCTCATTCCACAGGAGATAGACAGGCTATTAGGAGAGGTGTTAAAGAAAGAGGAGAAAGTGAATAAAAAGTGAAGCAAGCCTCCATCTGTTGTTTTCAGTGGAGCTTTTATTTTTTGCTGCTGATTGAATTTCCCAACCAACAACCTGGCTTCCACAATAGATATAAATCTGCTAATTTCTCACCAGACTTTGATATATATAAATGCCAAATTCCTAACTCACTTTACGGATTTTGCTATTTCTCCTTTTTGAAATCATTTGAACACACATTTACAAATCACAGTATTTAATGATGCATTATTATTTAATTAGTAAAGCATGATTTAATATTGAAACTGAAAAAGTGTCATTACAAAAAACTATTGATTTTTTTTCATTTTAGCGTAAATTATGTTTGAATTTAAAATACTTTTAGTAAAATGTGATTTTATAATTAAATTATTCTCATAAAAATTCTGTGCAACTGCTTAAAAGACCCTCCTGGTCTAGATTTTAGAGGTGAGCATTCACTGATTATAAAACTTCCATTTATGGTTGTAGAGACAAGTTAGCAACAATTTCCCATAAAAACCTGCTGGTTTCCTGTCATAAAGTGGGATTTTATACAGGTATTTAACTAAATGAATAACTTTATTTTTACAAAGATACTAGATGCTATGCAGGATTATATCACACCATAGCACCAGTGAATAAAAGCTAATAATTTACAACATTTCTTCTTATCTATAAATGTTATTTTCTTTCCATTTTCTTTTTAACAGTCCATGTTATTGTCATTCAGTTTCCAGGCAATTAAAAAAATTGGTCCAATAATGTGCTGTCAAATAATAATACTTCACTTCTCCTTCCAGTCAGCATGATAACTACTGATATATTACTGGTTAATACTGCTATTGTACAAGTTGCACTTGAGGGGTTGCAAAATAATTACAGTGCATGTGTGTTATTCTTTATGCCTAATTGGAAAATGTCCCCACTTGCTGCATCATTTCTGCTGTTTCTACTCAGTTGGCATCCTGTTTAGACAATTGGCCCCTTAATTGCTTGCTTGACCCTAGTTTGGAATCGGGGAGGGGGATGTTGATGAAAGATTGTTGTTAAATTGGGAAAGACAGTTTCCTCTGCGGTCTTGTGTAATGAGATCACTATGCATGGCCTGTGGTGGCTGTTTATACCCGAACCACACTCTATTTGCACTGAGCTGAGATGAGGAACACAAGACAACATCAATGTTGAAAGAATGAGAGGGGGAACTGACAGCTGGTACTCAATAATCCCACAGGACAGACATAGGCAACTGGGGAGAGAAGGCGGCAGAAAAGGATACAATGACTAAATGAATGAATGAATGAATGAATGGATAAATGAATGACAGAAATGCTTTAGTAAAGAGAAGTCTTACCTAAAAGATAAATGATTGTCAGAGGAAATTCTGGACAACTGATTTTATAAACACCTGTCTGTCATTGATTGGCAGCCGGTTTAGGTTTGTCCTGATGAGAGTGAAGAGTCCTTCCTTCTAGTTGTTTAAATGATTCTTCATTATCCAGGAAAAGGTGTCACATTGTGTTTTGACTGGGACTGATTTCAATTTCCAATGCTGTACAGTCATAATTATTTCTAAAAAGGGAAAATAGACTCTAATAGCTCTGTGAGAAATTTGTAATGAGGAAAACAGCGCTGTGAGCTACTGTGGGGATGCTAATGTGCCCATGGAGAAAATACGTGTGACCAATGAAAAATTAGAATATGCTTTACTTTTATTGATAAAAACACAGAGAGAAAGATTTTCTTTAACAATGCAATAATAATATGATCCTTGTCAGCAATGTCTCCAATCTATACACCATGGTTTTGGTTCCAACTGAGTCGAGGCGGAGACTTGGTGTGTTTGTGTGTCTGCCTGTGAACAATATAACTCAAAAAGTTCTGGACCCATTTCCATGATATTTTCAGGAAACTTTCCAAATGAGACAAGAAAATCATGAATACATTCTGGAGGTGATATGGATCACCGTCTGGATCTAGAAGTGTTTCAAAGGATTCCATTGTTGCACAATAGCAATGAGCTTGGTGGCGGTCTGCGCTCTCCGAGTGCTTTACTAGTTAAACAAATAAAACTTGACTGTTAACTAATAAATTAACCTGGCGGAAACCTCCCTTGGAAAAAGTGAGTGAAGCCTATGTTGAAGTGCCAAAATATGCAGTTCAACCCATCGTCCACTAGGGGCTCAAAAACAGAGCAAATCCGCACAGACTTCCATGGTAAAAAGAGCTTCTTCACAGCCGAAATAAACATGTTTACACCTTCATAAAATTTATTTAATGGATTCAGTTTATTTATTTACTTCTCATCCATATAGATGTTTTTTATTTTTTTTTAAATATTAGCATAATTATGGGATTGTCTTGATGATTGACATGTATCCAGCATCTGCTGTAAGAAGGCAGAGTGTAACACAAACAAGGTTTTTAGCTGACTAGCACAGCACCTTAGCTTTAGTCCACCTGTCTCTGTTTGCTAGTTGGCTCCCGTTAGATCTGGGTTAGCTCCACTGGCTCTTACATGCAGCTTAGAGTGTGTGATAGGCATCAATCATCCACCTTTATCCATCCATCTTTACACAACCTATGTTAAACCTTTCTGTCTGTTTTTTTAATTACTCTTAAGCCAGTCTCTACCCTAAATACTGATTTTTAAAGAATGACTATTTGTGTACTTACCCACAACTCTGAGCACCATGTGGTATGGATGTGGTAAAATGTATTTCACAAGAAAAGTTTGTTTATTTGCAGTAGTCATTTGTTACCAGGG
>JBAMIG010000007.1:13524789-13540076 GCA_037177335.1 Kiunga ballochi
ACCATGTGGTATGGATGTGGTAAAATGTATTTCACAAGAAAAGTTTGTTTATTTGCAGTAGTCATTTGTTACCAGGGTTGATTGTATGATTGTCTTCACAAAGGTTGTGTATTTGGCTTCAGTATTAAGCCTTGGGACAATTTACATATTTTGTGGTTATAAAAATAATTTAGTTTTCACTAATTCTTTTGTTGCATCCTTTCCCCTCCATTTAGGTTTTTATTGTTTCAGTAGTGCTATTTTTTCTCTTCTTGAGCTGAAATCTTATAGGTTGTCCTTTGAGCAGTCTCGATTTGAGGCAACAGGAAAATTTCTCATGGTATCAGATTAGAGTAAGGCGGTTTACCATTGTGATGTGTTTTCTTGTCAAAAACTGTTTCAATGAAAATGCTGCTGGTGGTGTTTTATCCCATGGAGGATGAAAATCCATTTAACACAGCTGTGGCCTCTTTCTTATGATGTTTTCTTGTGAATGTTTGTATTTATGATAATATTATAAGCAAAAAGTAGTTAACTGTAAACCATTTATCTTGTGGGTTAAGCCACTCTGTACAGTGTTGACCAAACTCACTAGATATGTAAATTGTTAATGGTGACAAAAATGGACAAAACAATCACATTACAAAATGGTTCACACAACATCCACCTCCTGCAGCTGTTACATGCTTCCCTCTCAGACACGAGTAAGGCGTATGGAGTAAAAAATTAATCACTTTAATAAATCAGTCTCAGACGCTTCAGGGATGGACAACTCCGGTTGTCGAAGGTTGCAATCCTGCAAGTGTTAGGAATTCCCCTGCTGCAACACACCTGACTCAAATAAGTGGTTAATTAGCAGAGTTTGATGTTAAGATCTGCACAAGTCTGCTAATTATGTCTGATGTGTTTGTTAGGTGTGTTGCAGCAGGGAAAGTCCTAACACTTGCAGGACCGAAGTTGCCCTTCCCTGCACTATTTTGAAAGATTTAATTTGATCTGACCTAGCGAGGACTTAAAGAAGACAGCCAGACAACAACCAGGTTAATAAATGTAAGTATTTATTTACTATTCTTCAGGTTATATGAGATAAAATATAAATAGTAAATAACAATAATAAGACAATAAAAAAAACAAACAAGTACAAAATGTGTAAACACGAGGATCAACCTGAATATATGTGATAACGAAATGTAAAACTTGGAGTTAAACAATAATATTAAATTGTCATAATAATTAATTAATGTTTCAAAGAAGCGAAAATGAATCAGATAGAACTAAATTTGTAACTTTGACAGTCATTTAAAGAACAGCCCTTAAAAAAAGGTTATTTGATTCACATCATCATGACTCGTCGGTCATTATTTGTCGTCAGAACAATTTCCATTCAGAACTGCAAAGATTGCTTTTAACAACCTGTGCGCTGGACAGGTCTGAAGTTCTGGTGATATGTAAAAAGTACTGCCTAAAGTTTTTACAGATTTAACAATCCAAAAATCTCTAAAAACTTGTGAAAAATAAAAAAAAGAGTTCTCTCTGGATATTACAAAAAGAAGTTATTAATGATTTGCACCATGTTGCACTGCGGTCCAGCTTAAAATATTAAAATAACTATTAAACATTACATCAGAGGCGAAAACTTAACAAATCATAAAAACTTAATCGTTTCTCAGAAGGAATCTTTGTCTTGTGGTTTTCAGCATCTCATCATAAACTCTTGCGTATGTGTTCTGCAAAGTTAGTTTTAGTTCATCTTTTATCTTCCGCCATTCCTACTCTTTCTGAGTATCTTTGTCTCCAGTTTGGAACCAGTGGGGACACCCAAAAGAGTCATGGTTTGTGTCACGCAACCAGTAAGCAGTCTGGAGTTGACTGAAGCTCATGTTCCTCATTTACATATTGGAGGTTTGTCTAAAGTTACAAATAGGCCTACTCACCTCTTATTTTAATGATTAGAAAGATAGATAAGTGTAAAACACAATGATTTAAAGGATTAATTAGGCTTTGTCTCTTTAAGTCATAGGAAAAAAGTTCTCCAAGTGTAACTCACTCAATGTTAGAGGTTAGGAAATAATATACTGGTTTTGTAAAGTAAGAAAATAACAAATAAGAAAACGTGTAAGGTTTTGAATGCACACGTGGAGTGAACTAAACCAAGTCTTCGTTATCTCTAAGGAATGCCATGAACAGAGGTTATGTGTCCCTTGTGTGTCCCGTCTCTGTGGAGGATGAAAAGAGACTGGTAAGTCGCTTAGCTTGTTTGGGGAAAGATCTGGTTTAATCTTCATATTCCTGGTTGTTGCAGCCACCTTAAAGAAATCTATGCTAGTTTAAAGTTTCCATGTCCTTAATTGTTTCCATTAAAAGATTTGTAGTGAGAAAAACTTCAGTCTCTTAAGTCCAAAGTATTTCTTTCTGGAATAGTTGATCTTTACAGCCATGTTATCTTTTGAGCTTTGTGACAGTAAAACCCCCCAAAAGGGTCCCTTTGATCAGTGAATGATCTATAAGTATAAAATAGACCCTACATTTAAAAACCCAGATGAAGTTGCTCAAGAATCTGGAAACATGTCAGCTGGACTCAATCCTGGTAAGGTGTTACTGGGATGTCCAACTAGGAAAAGTCATGGTGAAAGAACAATTAATACTGGAAGGACTTAATGTCATGGCTGGTTCAACAAATCCTCAAAATCACTGAGCTGAAAGAAATTTATCGGAGAAAGGAAAGTCTAGATTAAGTATATAATGTTTGAATGGGTGGATATAGAGTAAATATAGAAAAGGTGTGTGGATATTTTGGTTGAAAATATTATGTTAGGATATTTGTTCATTTATTCATTTTAATCTAAGTCAGGGTGACGGGTAGCTGGAGCCCACCCTAGCAATCACTGGGCAAGAGGTCCATTTAATGATACAAATGGCTAATGTGTAAGTGAAAAGCATTTTGACCATTTTCACCATCTATAGATTTGTAGTCAGTGATCACTAAAGCACAATACTAACAAGTTACCTTGTCAAAAATATGGATATCCCCTGCCAAAAGAATTTCAGTGGACAGGGTTTACTTTTGACCGTTCCTCAGTATAGAGGTGAATAATCAAGGTTTTCAACAAAGTTTACAACTGGAAATATTAACTCTTCATTGGGCACTCTTCGAAATTCTTGGAAATCTAAAACTTCAAACAAAGAAAAGAGTGTAATTATTATATTGAAGTATATTGTAAGACTTGTATTTAGAGTAGTAAAAGTGATACGCTTTCAGTACAGAGTTTTTCTTTTTCAAATTTTATGATGTCGACCAACCTCAATGAAGTCTCTGGGTTGCAGTCTCATCTTTGATGACTGGTGTGGAGAATTCAGTGATAGTCTGTTTTCAAGGATGTAAAGGCATTTTGCGTGCTCTAAAAAGTGATTAAATATGGTTGTTTGTCCAACAAATGGCTCTGCAACGTATGACTTTGCAAGTGCAAAGAATGGAAAATAATAGCATTTTTTAGGAATTTGCAGATAATTTGAGTGTGTTGAGTTGTGTCTGTGTGCTATTGTTTTAAGACACCTAGAGAATTGAACAAATTAAGATAAGGAAGAAACAAAATGCCTTCTCCAAATGTTTACACATGGCAGCAAGGATTTATCAGCATGACACAGAGGTGCTCAGCTAATTGGACTCTGTGCTAACAATGCAGGTTAGCGGTCTTAATTTTGTACACAAAGGTGGCATCATGTCACTCTCCAGCTGTGTAGCATAAGATATTCACTATAAAACAGTCAGTATGTCATCACAAAAATATGATCAATCTGTTCTTATTGTGGTGTACTCTGTCATGTGCCACTGTGATTTAATGTCTCATGCAGGATGGAGATAATGGCTGCAAATGAGTGGACAAATACAGTTCATTGCATTGTCATCATGGTATAAAAATTCCCATCTGCTGCAAAAACAAAACAAACAAACAAAAAGAATACATAGTCCATCTCTCATGGTAATGTTTTGATGAAATGAAAATCAAATTTGAATAAAATATCTTTATGGAAGATTTATATAATTCTTCACTTTCATTTATATGGTGCACACGTAGCTAATTCTGCTTTATTGATGAAATGTGATTCAGTGTTACACTCGACTTAAAGCCTCTACCGTGTTTGTACACTCCATCGGTGCATCTTCCCATGAGGCTAAATAGCTTACTCTGTATTCAGCAACTGCTACAGCTTCTCAAAAGCTTTCTGTTTCTGATCGCATGTTCAAAGTGCTTTTTCAATCAGTAATACACTCCGTCACATTTGCATTACTGTTTATTGTAGGATCATCATATAATGTTTATCATTATAAATCTCACGCAGCATGGTGTTTAATGCTTCTCAGTCTGTTACAGAAGTAGTTTTTTTTTATATATATATAAATATGGTGTTAAGCATGATGGTAACAGTATGTGGCATTGTTGAAGTTTCCACTGAGCCACACAGTGATTTGGTCATTGTTTTGTTCAGGAGGGAATGCCCACAAGGGTAGATGTGGGCTCACTGGCATGCAATAAATTTATTTTGCTGCATGGTTGGGATAGTTGCAGAGATCCAGCCACCCACACTCAGCATCTGTCTGCAAATGGACACTTCTGAGTCTCTTTGTGTCTCTGTATGTCTGTCATTACCTCAGTAGTGTTCTCCATGGGAATGACTCTACTCACTCCCAGTCTTCCATTCATTTTTTATTGAAATTCTATAAAAGCTTTGTTCTAGCTTTCCTCTACTTCATTTGATACTTTTTTCGATTACGTTTCTTTTCTCTATCTCTATTCTTCTCATCTTCCTGGGCTTGTTAGCATCCACCTCAAACAGTCTGATCTTAGCACAATGCCCTTTGGTGGTTCTGTGCTCCAAATATTCCACACCCTCAGGAAAGCTATGATGCGATGCCTGGAGGATTTACTGAGCTCCAATTACATGTTAATTATGATTACGTTCTTCATTTGTCAGAGGTGAAAGCCTTAATTCTCTGTTGTTGTTAGTTATGAGACGTGAGGTAAGTAAATCTTTGAGTGAATTTAGTCATCAGTCATTCAGTCACTTGAAAGAATTAATTTAGCTATTTATGCTGATTGAGACTCGTTTTGAAATTTTATGTGAAAAAATAAATGTGGCTGTTTTTCAAGATGCTTTTCATGTATTGCTGCAGTCTTTGATATGATTAGTTGATTTACAATTTTTTTCATTTTGTAAAGATTTCTATAGTCCTAATCATTTACATCAACCTTATTATAATAAATCCTAGCCACACGTATTGCGTCTTTTCTGTTTATGAGGTGTGATTGATATAATTCAGACCACAAACTGAATTAGAATAGAGGAAGGAATCAGTTCCCAAACAGCATACCTGAGAAAAACCATATGGGTGACTCTCAATTGATAAAACAAAGCACTGTGGAATTAGAAGCCAAATTCTGTGTATATATGTAGCTTGTATGTGAGGAGAGCACTGAACTGTGCATCCTTACTGGTCATCTAGTGCTGAACAAATCAGAGCTAGTTTACACAGATTAGGGTCAATGGTGGACTTTTTGGATGGTTACAGTATTTATCTAATCAGAAAAATAAGGTTTTTTTGCACACAATGTACCCAAGCACACTGAATAGTTTATAAAGCACAAATTAAACGTACAGAGCAGAGAATAGACTGATGAATTGCAGCTTGATATACAAAAGGGGCATATTTAATACAGTAAGTTAGTTTTGTCTTCACGGTAAAGCTTTCTGTCAAAGCAAGGTTGATTGTCGGAGTTCTTTCTTACATAATGACACAATTTAAATCAGAGTAAAAAAGTGGTAAATGTCAGAAACTAGAAAATGCACATTATCTGGAAATATAAATAATTAATTTGAAAAAATATATTTTTCTTTTGATCAATCAATAATAGGAACACTTCAATACTCGTATTGCCTAAACTTCAGTTTTTCTCCTCTTTACATAAGCCTTGTAAAAAAAAAATCAAATATCTAATGGTAATTTCTTTAGTTTATAGCTTCATGCACACAGTATGTCAGCTGGCTTACATTGGCCTCACAATGATGTTAAGGACGCTAGCCTCTCGGTTCATTCAACTCTATTAAGCTAAATGTGTTCTGTTGTTTCCGAGACATTTCGCATCGCTTGAAACTTCACTCAAACCCTTTTGTGCACCATATGGTACTGGGTTATCTCAGACAGCAGAAAGTTACATTTATTACCTGTAAAATAAAATAGAAAAACAATTAACTTAAACACTTTATTGAGTATGGATGTCAAGAATTGTCGTGCTTGACTATTAATTTTTTTTAATCGCTATCTTGAAAAAACATGCTAATTTTCTCATTATCTTTGATAAGGAGGACTGTTTTCTTGTGATAATTGGATAATTTATCTCTTTTAGTTGAGAATAAAAAACTTTGTTTTGTGGTGATAACAAACAACGATTAAGATGAGCTCAGTAAGTAGTTTTGTGCTACACCTAATTTCATTGATCAAAACTGAGCCAGGATATCTGGGGGGAGTGGACTAAAGCCATTGTTCTGTGTGTAAATTTGGTAAAACTTAATAGTAAGACGCATTGTAATTTCAGTGTGTCAGACTGTGTGAGATCTGACAAAATTAAAGTTGTCTTGATCTGATATGGACTTTTCTTTTCTGATGGCAGCTTGCTGTCTCGACTGTACTGAGACAGCGCAGGGTAAAAATCAAGCCAAGCTGATATTGGACTCACTTCTTGAGGTGTAGTTAGAGAAGAAGATAATGGCTAAGCTCTCATCCATGTTGAAGGATAGTCTCAACCCCACCCCCCACTCCCAGAGCTCCACAGCCCCGAGCCCTTCAGAGCTGCTTCAGCTCCTGATTGCTGCATCTAAAGCAAACAGGTCCTTGATTTCTGCAGACTGGAAAACAGCACTACTCCATGTTGCCTACAACACAAACACAAAATAAAATCCTCTGCATTTTGTTATTGTGTATATTATTTCTTTCTTATTTGAATGAACAACAAATAGTGCCAGTTTGCCTGTAACCTGGGCTCTTTTTTGAGCTTGCATCTTTGACTGATTTGAGTCTGCAAATCCTTACCATTACCACCTAAAGAGTGTTTGTCTGATTTAATGTTTGTCTCTCTCTGTTGGTTCTGATACACTAAGGACAGATCCACCCCCCCTTTGTGACCTTGCTTTTGAATATTTTGTTGAAAAATAATCCTGTTATGATGAGACAAATGTGTTTGAAAAACATGCATGTTTGCTCCGTCTGTCGTTGTCTGCGTTCATAACTGAGTACTCACTGACATACTGAGAAATGTACTTTTTTAGCTGTGCAAAGGGTGTTTTATAATAGGGTATTACATTACTTTAAAATTGGGACACAATATTATAAAATAGCTAAAGATAGGCAGCAGTAAGAGATCAGTACTATGCTGTATATCAGTCTTAATAAATTAGCTTGTCCTTTCAAGACAGTTGTAGAAAACAATGTGGTGTTCTATGATTCAATGTAGCCAGTTAACATGGAGAGACATTGATGTCCAATGAATTGTACAGTTATGTTCACCCAACGAAGGGTTACAAACAGGTCTTCACTCACAAAAGTCTTTGACCCTGTATAAATCATCCCCATGAGGACAATGTTAAATTTGTTAAAGATAAACATTTTAATCATTGCATAAAGTGATGATAACATAACAAAATGGACTAAAACAAAATTCAAAAATTGATTTATTGGATAAGCTAAAATGTTTGAAGGCTTTTTTTTAACCAACATTATCATCCATCCATCCATCCTTTTTTTACTGCTTAGTCCCTAACGGGGTCGCGGGGGGGCTGGAACCTATCCCAGCTGTCAACGGGCGAGAGGCGGGGTACAACCTAGATGGGCCGCCAGTCCATCAAAGTACCAACATTAACATCTTCTTTGTAAAGCACAGAGGCAGCATGGATATTTGAGTGCTTCTGGGCAAGCAGCACCACTTTAACCAATGATGATACTAATGTCCCTAAATGGATTTTCTGATCCTGGAAATGCCTTATAAAGCTTATACTCATATTGCATTTCTCTCTCTAAGTGAATATATTCACCTAAAGGAGAATGCAACCACTTAATAATGGCATTTTTGTACCAATATAGCATTATAGCCTCATGAAAAGGGCTTTATGTGTTTATGAAAATATGTAAGGTTTAATGTAATATAAAATCCATAGAGATTAAAGCAGTTTGTAGCCATTAAGTGACATGGTTGAGAACCAAGCTAAATATACAAGTACTGAGTTAGATGGTTGAATACATTGCTAACAGGTCTAATAACTGATATAATAAACATACATTTTACTGCATGTATTACAAACAATATACATGTACATGAATTAACTAGATATGGCACCTGAATGGCCAGTATTTAGTAATAAGTCATCACCACTGCAATTAAAAAAATATAAAAATAATGACCTTTTATAAGTAGTTTTTAATGATTACATGATTGGTATATGCATTTCTCATAGATCATTTAATTGTTAAGTTTCACAACTTGATGAATTTTACGCTGGGTGTCTCAGACCATGTTAAGTAGTGAGATGAGCTAGCATTCAGTTTTTATTATTAAAATGTTATTTTTCATTATGATTTTCCATTACTTCGATTTGTTTTATTTGGGACTGCTGTACAATAAAGTGTTACATGTTGCATTTCTTTGACAAATGGCAGCCATGATCTGTCATCACAGGTCATTAGCAATTTTTCCTTGGGGGCCGTGTTGTTTTCTTTCTCTCTTTGAACAAACAAAAAGTAAAGATTTTATTCTCTTTGTGATATACTACACTCACAGGGAAACACATTTCCATTGTGTGCTTTGTTTGAATTTCAATGAACTGATCATGCTAATTGGAAGAAATAGACTGTCAACGTATAAAGATAGTCCTGGTTTCTGAAAACAGTTTTTACTGACATGACAATATAAGCAGTTGGTGTAGGAATTGTTGGTATCCTCTTCATGCTCTTCAGATAAATTCTCTTCTCCATACAGGAGCCTCTGAACTATAAGTAAAGGTTCAAATAAAAGTGTTACATAGCACAGCATCAAAACAAAGGTGTTTGCTCTTCAAAAGTCCAAATGTTGTGTATGCTTCATCACCGTGGCCTCTATGTTGTCTGGACTACAGTTTCTCTTGCCACATTTTGTAGCTTGTCCAAAAGGGATCTAAAAATGTTCCCTGGCCAGCCAAAGATGTTGTCCCTTCAGCAAATCCTAGATTTTCCCCATGATGTCCTCTCACTGGACCATACCTGGAATTCACTAGGGAGGCATCTATGAGGCCTTCTAACTAAATGCCTCCTCATCTGACTCCTCTTAAGCAGCAGAATCTAAAGGCCCTCCCAAATGCTCAAGCTTCCTAACCTTGTCTCTGAGGAACATTTGATGTTCATTGATGCTCATTTGGTCACTACGTACAGATTGTTACCATAGTTGAGTGATAGAACCCAAGCTTTGCTTTTTGGCTCAACTCCTACTTCACCATGATAAACTGATGCAGTTTGCATCACTGCAAATGCTGCACAAGATCCTGAGATAGAAAGCCCCCTTTTTTACGGCTGAGGACCATAGTCTTGGAAAAGAAGGCTACGATTCTCAGCGATTTGACACTTGGCCGCAAATGACTCCAGTGAGAGCTGGAGAATTTGCTCTGATGAAGCCAACAGATTCACATTATCAAGATGTGATTCTGTTGAGTTAATCGGTCTATGAACTTCAGTTTTCACTAGAGCAATTTGCAGCTGAGTGTGAAGCTATTGGGATTTGGAGGTGACAACAATCTTATCCCAACTTATTCACACTCGGCTACAGTTGCTCCACTGAGAGATGGAGACCATGGTCTAATGAAGCCAGACGAATCACATCATCTGCAAAAAGCAAGACCAAATTCTGAGGCCACCAAACTGGATTCCTTTAACTTCTAAGCTGTGCAGAGAAATGTTGTCCAAAAAAATATAAATAGAATGGGAAACTGACAATTTTAACAGAGTTCAACAGAAACTTGTACAAACTCCTTCTAGGGGAATTCCTAGGGGACATGACCGAATACCTTATCCAAATCAATCACAAAGTTCCCTGCCCTCTCCAGCACCCCAAAGAGAATGCGGAGCTGGTCTAAAGTTCCACAAACAGGAAAAATACAACACTGTTCCCCATGAATCTGTGGTTCAACAATCTGATTGACCTTAACTATCTGATTGAGCTGCCTGTCCAGGACTACTGATTAGACCTTACCATAGAGGTTGAGGACTGTGATCCCCTGAAACTAAAACCCACCCTCTAGTCCGCCTTCTTTAAGATGGGAACCACTATCGTAGTCTGTCACACCAGAGGCGCTATCCCTGATGTCTATGCAATGCTGCAGAAGTATGTCAACCAAAACAGCCCTAAGGCCTTCAGAGCCTTAACCTCTTAAGGTTTAAGGTATCATATTCAATATGTACGGTTTCTGAGACATTGTGCATTACTTCATGATAGAACATCTACTCCGAACCGTGTTTGTCATAATTTGATACTAGTCTCCTGCATCTGTGTGAATATCAGAATGCAGACAATTAAAACTTTAATAATTTTGACCTATTACATGCTAATAAGTAGTAAAAACATAGAGAAAATAAATTGTGTAAAATAAAGTTTTCAGATTGGATGTTTCTGTCGAGTTCTTCTCAGGTCAGGATTTAAGTGATCAAGAAAACTTTTTGTTTGGTTTTGAACAACCTCAGCCCTGGGGCTAGAAGAGCCTACTTCTGGGTCTCCTGACTTTGCCCAATTGGAATCTCAGGGTAACGGGTTCTACCAAAATATCTACTCCCCCTACTGGAACCCCCAATGGAGAGTCCCACAAAGTGAATAGAGCCGGAAAGGGTCTTGTCTGTCCACATTACAGAGAAACGATTACCTCCATAGTGCACTACTGGTGTGTTGCTATGCCTCTCTGTACAGATTTCTGATGTCAAATCAAATCTAAAGCTTCTGACCAGAAAACTGATCATTTAAAATGATTTAACAGTAATACTTGACCTTTTGACATGTTTGAATAAAATACTAGCTTATACATGTACCTTATTTCCAGTAGAGTTTGTGAAAAGTTGCACTCTGATTTATAATATTTCTTGTTTGTACAAAAGGGAGGAAAGTATACTGGCTTGGATTGGACCAGAGCTACTGCCAGTTTTCCATTCCATCTGAATTTGATCAGGTCATTTGTAAGAGTTTGCGCCATGATCAATAACAAAAAAGCAGAACCCTGATCTATGCTTTCTGGAGGCTGTGATCAATAATCAATCACTGATTAACATTTTCTCTAATCACACAACCTCACATCTTGGGTTCCAGTCTCAAACATTTTGACCGGAGTCGCATGCTACAATCTGCTTCAAACTATTTTGGCCACTTTTGGTTTCTGTCAGCTCTTGTTATTCTTTGCTCTGACAAAACATTTCAGTGAGTAAATTTGAAAAAATACAGATATTCACATTGTTAATTAAATGCTATAAGATGTGGGTATATGAAAGCAGCTGAAGACAGGCTATGCTTGTTCACTCCACTTCTCAGACAGTATATTAAGTCAAAATCTGATGGATGTAAAAGGAAAATACTGAACTTGTGCAAGAAATCCATACCCTGTCATGCACATAAATTATGATATGCATGAAGAGCTATGTTCCCACACAAACATTCAGAAACTCATAAACTGGAACACTGATTCTGATGGAAAACACAAGCAATTCAGTCACACACAAACATAAACAACACTATCTGTAATCGTTTTTCTGCAGCAGTCTTGCAGAAAACACAGCAAGAGTATTCAGGTTTAATAGTGCTCTCTTGTGCTTCACAGATTTTATTTATTTTATTATTATTTTCAAGTCTTTCTGTTCCCCACAGTATCAACTCCTTTTCTGTCTCTGGCAAAGTGAAAAAATGCTTTCTTGTCTGTATTCATCTGTGTATGTTTTTCCCTCTTCCATACGTCTGTATGCTTGGATTGATATTCAGCATGGTTTTCATTCACAGCAATATGGAGCGTAGCATTGGTCTCTGTTGTATAACGCCGTGAATACAACATTTCACCCAGACTGCATCCAAGTTTAGTTTATATGCTGTAGACAATAAAGCATTGCATGGAATTCTATATCAACAAACCCTATACAGTAATTATGATGTAAAAGAGGGCATGATTCATATAGCAGGTTGATGTAATTACTGTGTAATGAGTCATTTTGTTATTCAAAACACATTTTGTTTTATCAAGAATAGTTCTCCTAAAATACTCAAATGTATTACAATTTACTGGAGTAGAAAGTCTGGAAAACTGCTGTGTCTGTTGTAGTAGAATTAATTTTTATCAAGAGTCTTAATAAAAAGATTACACTTGTGTTCATGTATCCTATGCAAAATGATAGACCATATCAAAATGAGCTCTGGCTATATAGAAATGTGTCTATTTTTTTTTTTTCAAACCACAGATCATTAGATACACAAAATAATGTTCCACCTGGGAAATATAACTTCTATGCTCTGGGTCGCCTGGTGGCTTATTATAAGCAGGTGCTGTCTGGACACCTCACGGGTTGGCATGAGAACCATACGTCAGTCAAATACTGTTCTAAATCATAGTATGAAAAAAATGTTACAGTAATTAACTGGCTACTTTTTTAAACATGTACTGTATTTCTGATTGTGAAAAAACAGCCGCCGGTAACTGGAAATATCATGACATTTACCAAATGTGGTTACTGCATATATTAGTATGATGCTTAATGGAAGAAATTATTAAATTCCCTCATCATAACATTCATGCCTCAATGCATCACATATGACGCTCCAATCTTACTGTGCATGAAACATAAAAGGGAAACAGAAAAATGGAATACCTGAGAAATGTCTTGTAAACCTTGTAAACATGCATATTTTTCACAGTTTACACTGCATGAGTTATAGACTTTGAAGGCAACATTTGCAGTCACTCCCTGTTGTGATTTAATATCAAAAGGCAGATACAGTAATACAGAACAGAAATTTTGTGCACATGCTTATCAACAGGTACGGGATGGCAGATGTCACAAGTTAAAAGAATGAGGGATCTGGAGACGAGGGTTATTGTGACTTTGGTTAACATCAAGTTATAGTACGGGGCTGTGCTGATCTGTTTTGGAAACATGATGTTAAGTTTAATGGTTTTGTAATTTCTATGATATATAATGTAACAACTATTTTAAAAAGGCTTTCATACTTTGCATGTGCTGCTGACTGTACTGAAACTATGCATTAAACCACAAGATTCAATGCAAGAAAACGTCCAATATTTTGTTTTAAGGCTTTCCATAGATTGTTCCCTCCAAGATCCCAAAGAAAAAAGAAAAAAAAACCTTTAAGTGCATGCTCTTTTAACTATATACAAAGGTGCTGTCAATGTGACACACAACTTAATTTTCGTTGCCTTCTCTCGCAACATCCTGCAACTGAGAAAGAAAGAGACAGACAAAGAAACAAGGCTGTTCTCAAAGCTTCTCTGGGCCCTTAGGCAATGAGCTAGCAAGCTCTACAATCATAAAGCATTAGAAACATTGCACGTATCTCCCTACATTAATTAATAATCGAAGCAAGCACAAAGCTTCGCAGCAACCTTTCTTTCTGTGCAGCGAGGTGGATTTCCGTTTGTGCGTACATTTTACTTTGGATTATAACTGTCAAGAAATGTGAAGGTACAACCCAATTTAACATGCAAGAGTTATCCACTGGTGCAAACAGAGATTTGATGAATAAAAGCTCAAGGTTTGTTTATCAGTTTTTATTTCCACCCACAACAATATAATTAGGATTCTTCTCCACTCGTATCAAAACGTATAAGCTGGCATCAGTTTAACATCCCTCTGATGTTGATTGTTACCATTGAAGCAGCAGAAATCAGTGTTGACATTCACTTCGAGGATCAATCTCTAATCTTGGGTGACATACTTTATTGCTTGTAAATCTTTTGCATGAAGGTAACTCCTGAAATAAAAAAGATCTGACTAAAAACTCTTCACTGTGACTAATTTTCCACTCAATTATTCAAGGCACTTTTAGCAACAATAGTTGTTTTAAAAAAACTAAAAGGTTCCTTCAGACTGTTTTTTATACATATAATAGCCTGAAAGAGTTACTTTAGGTATTCAGATTTACTGTATTTCTTTTTCATCAATAAGTGTTTCAGGCTCAGATTTAGTCAAATAGTACATTTAATTGCCATTAGTTGTTTTACATGTTTATAAGCTGATAGTAAAGCTTTGTATTTTTATGTAGGAAAGGTGTTACACCTGCACCAGAATCTGCCATGGACACACCCACACCTGCCACTTCTTACTTTCCAGAATACTACTTAGCAATTTGGTCCACTGGGGTTTATATGCTCCAGTTTCTCATTCGTTCCTCATTGGACCTCCTTCATGCATCGATGGACTATCACTTTTCCCCTTCCCGGTCTCGACTCACCTGGCTAATCAATATACTCTGGCTTCCAAGATTCCTGGATCTGGTATTGTGCAAACTTCTGTGAATAGGAGCCCTGTTTGTTTTAAACTTTGTGAATTAAGCTTGGTCTCAATGAGAGTATAACAAAAAGGTCTTCACAGTTGGTTTTGGGGAGGGGAGGGGAGGGGGAGTGGGTTTGTCCAAACCTGTGCCAGAATTTAGTAAAGAGAACCATTTTTCATAATTCTTAATCCAAAAAAAAAAAAAAGAAATCTACACAAACTTGTGTGTTTTCACACTTTCAGTGATTGAACCCACACAGTGTTGTGCATCTGGCCCCAGGACTTGCAGGAACTCAGCAGGAACTCTGCAGGAACTTGAGTGAGACACAATATTACACACATAAACGTTTACAGGAAACAGCCCCATCCTTTACTTTAAAAAAGTGTGCCTCTTGAGTAGATTATTTTTCCCTGATTGATTTTTTTCCCTAGTCCTTGCGAGAAAATGACCCAATTAACAGTATCCAGCATTATGACCAGTCTTGTGTTTGAGCCTTTAATGCATGATCTGACAATAGATCCCTTTCCATCCTGATACTGCTACAGATGACCATATTATATGTGCTCGCTTTCCTGTGTTACGAATAAAGAGTGCACTCACTCCCCATTAGTGCATTAGTATTGATTACCATCAAACCTTTTGGCTCTTATTGGAACACACACGCAGACTGTGATGGACCGAGCCGGTGAAGGATGAGGATCACAGGTGGCTTCAAAAGTAACGGGTTTTATTTACCCAAAAAATACAAATGAACAA
>JBAMIG010000007.1:13582618-13595428 GCA_037177335.1 Kiunga ballochi
GTGTGTGTGTGTGTATGTGTGTGTATATATATATATATATATATATATATATATATATATATATATATATAGATATATAATTTTTTTTTTTTTTTTTTTTAAATGGTCCTACCTTGCTGCTAGTTAATGATAAGACTATTATTCATTCCTGCACACTTTTACGCTGTGAGGGATATGTGAAATATTTGTGTATGTGTTTATACTTCAGGTATGCATGTTAAAAGTGACATATGAGCTTGTTATTGCTCTTATGGGCATAAATCCGTGCACACAACGCTTCATCAAGTCCCTGTGGTGCCTTTTACTTACTCCGAATACATTCCTAATGTAATTTCACACAACTTCACTGACCTGTATTGTGCTGCTTTGACCCATATAATTCCTCCCAGTAGGGGTCAAGCGAATCTATGAATATATCATGACTCCATTATGCTGTGATTTGGGATTATGTACCTCTCAAAAATTGTAATCCTCAAACTTGTTTTCATTCGCTTTCTTTTCTGCAGTGCTCGAAATGGCAAGATGAGACTTCTCAGCTTTAAGATGGGATTGGTGAGCTTGTGCAATGCAGATGTCCAGGAGAAATATAAATGTGAGTCTGATTTGTGGAGGAGAATGCATCTTCTGGTTGCAAAGATCAAAACAAAGCAACCCTGATTGCTTGCTGTATCACATAAAGACATCCACTTAGTGTAATGGAGAAAATGGCTCTCCTGTCGTAATGGAGAAAGCTTTCTTTGCTTCTTTGAAACACACCAGTAGCCTTAAAAGGATTGCTTGTCAAAGATGCCATTCATGCGGACTCTCCTTCTGTGGCTGTCATTTCTTTTATTAAGTCAACTTGCAAAGAGCTGAGCCACTTCCGCAATCCATTTTTATTATTATAAATCATCTAATGTGTGCTTTTGAGTGCCTCTCTGGTCTGAGATTAGTGTTTGTTGTTGTTTTGTAACCACAGTCTACGACTCATTTTGCACACACAGCAAAAATCTGAAAGGATGCATTTGAAGCGATCCGTTAGACCTGCAACAACTCGATTAGACACAGGATCTGAACGTTGTTGCTTTAAAATGACTGATCCCAGTTGTCAATGTAACAATATTATCAGTTGTTGAAAAATGTAATCTTGAATCATTTAGTGTCTTAATAGTCTACTTTAAACTGTTTTCTGTCCTGCTAAATGCCAAAATTACTAACTAAATATTTTGTGCAGATTTAGCATCAAAGCTCTTTTTTTTTTTTAACTGCATTCTTTTTGACTGAAATGTCAGGCAGATATTTTGCTTGTCTTACCTACAAGCCCAGTGAGACAATTATCTGCCCACAGAGTCTAAAACACTACAAGCTGCATATTTAAGATGTAATGAACTTACTGTATTTACTGTGGTAGTATCTCCATAAAACATGGCATAAAAACAAAATATATAAACATAGCTAGACTCTGGTCATGAAAAGGATGTTTAACTTGCAAGAGTTAAAGAGTTGTTTGTGTGTGTGTGTGTGTGTGTGGGGGGGGGGGGTGTCTCATCTAATGCTTCCTTGCATTCTGTAGCCAACTCTCATGCCTGTCAGCGTCCATCTCCTCAGTGTCAGGCAGGCTTGCAGCCTAGGAAAGGGCTCTTTTACTGATAAGATGCTGCTTAATGCAAATCTTCCATCCTCAAATCGACCAGAGGGATTATTATCAATGATTTGATCTTTCTGTATGTAACTGAATTGAATTGTTTAAATTCACTGGGTAATTTAGGCTGTATTGCAAGCTTTTGAGGTGGATTGGTAATACAAGAGATTAAATATGATTTTGTTTATTCTAATTTTGCTCCTCTTACTGAGTTTCTTCTTGGATTTAAAATTAAATTACTAATTTACGTTTCATAAAACTTTGATACAGGTATGTATGTGTTGGCATAAGAATAAACAGGCAGAAAAAACAGGCAGATCACATCTCTGTGCGCCATGTTTGTTGTTTTAAACTCTGATGCACATTAACAACATTCATAATTTATACTTCCACCCTTACTGATGTGTAATCTGATTAACTATTGTATAATTGATGGATAACTGCATGCATGTTTTGTAGATTTATTCAGCCAGGTGTCTGGTCCTGGAGGTTTGACAGACCAGCGTCACCTCAGCCTGCTGCTCCATGAAGCCATTCAGATCCCCCGCCAGCTGGGGGAAGTCGCTGCTTTTGGTGGCAGCAACGTGGAGCCAAGTGTTCATAGCTGCTTCCGCATGGTGAGGACACGGTCCATTCACGCATTTCACACCTAAACACATTAGCAGATGTGCTGATCAAAACATGCTTGTGGACTCTGAGAGCAGATAAAAACATTTGTTGGCCATATGCTCCGATTTAACAACGCAACAGATCAGGTAACACTGTTACAGCTGCAGGAGTTTAAATCTGTGAGACAGTAGATATGAAGGCCCATCATCTCTGTTGCAGCAACATATTCATGCGCTGTAAGAGCTGTGATCACGTAACTGTTTGAAGCAGAAACTAGTTGTTTCAGTATGAGGAAGACATTTAAAAAACCTGCTTATTTGAGATACATGTATGTAAACATTTTGCAAAATCCTAATGAATAAACAATACACTAAACAATATTTATTCTCCTGTACCTCTGCACAGTTTGTCTGAGATAAAACAATAACCTAAATTAATAAGAAAGCTTACGGGTTAGAATCTGGATTAAATAAAGGGAAGCAGGCAGCTGTCTAAATGAGCGATTTTTACAGAGAAAAATGCAGCATATGTTTAATAAACATGTTCATCTTCCACTACCTGAAAAAGGCTCAGCTATTACAAAAATCTTCTGAATATTTGCTTTATGCAGCACATCATATGAAAATTACTTTCAATTGAATGCACAAGTGGAGTCATTGTTATATGATTCAAACTGGTATTTATGAGAAATGTCTTGTTGAACAATTTGTGAAACGTGTTATTGAACTTATTCTGAGATTTCGAGGTAAGATCAGGGCCTGGAAGTGGACAAAGTGGTAGCTAATGAGCAGAGCTGTCCTTTCTCATTATGTTATATGAACAGTTCAGAAGAGGAAAAACAGAAAAACACTGGAGGACATGTAGGAAATGAAACAAAAGGCATGCTTTAATAAGAGGCACATGCAAACTTTATTTCCAGGCAAGCAAAAATCTCAGTGTACATCATAGTGATTCTGTAAGGGAGCTGTATTCTTGAATTATTCATAAGATTGCATTAATTAGACAACCCATCTTTCTCAGGCTTCAAGCTGATGCCACAAGACAAAAATTGACTAGTCAGAGTCCCAGACTGACATAACGCTATGGGGGTCTTTTAGAGTGACAACTTTCTGTGACCGTTCTTTGTCTCTGGCTGTGAGCACTTCTCCCAAATCCTCTGTATGCATCACCTCTCCATCCATCCATCCATTTTCCATACCGCTTCATCCAATCATACTAGCAATCATCAGGCAGGTACACCCTGCACAGTCCATCACAGGACCTGCATTACATGTCATTGAGTTAAGAAGAAAATCTTTAAAAAAGATGTTTTCTGTTTTCTGTAAAAAAAAAACTATTCTGGTCCATGTTTGCTCTATCAGCAAAGAGCTGATTAAAATCTAATTATGCCTCCATTTGCTCCATGTCAGAGCATTTCCTTGTAGATTAAATATCCTTGTATTGCAAACTGGAGGGTGAAAAGTTTGCCATTTTATCGCCTGACTCAGAAATGAGTGACGGGTTTTATTTGATTTCAGCGTTTATTGTCACGTCAAAGGGATCCAGCTGACAGGAGTGAAACTGACTCCATCAAATAGCCTGAGTAAGGCAGTGGCAGAATAATCTGACTGTACTGAAAACCTCTGTGCATAGTGCTATGCTAACAGAACAAAATTAACCAAGATTACACTCAATATGCTACCAAAAGGTGCTCACAAATATTTATTTCAGGTATACAATGCAAAATAGACTTTTTTTTGTTGGTTTGTGCATGTTAGATGTTCTATTTTCCTAATGATGTTTAAAAGCTGCCATCTGCTTAGTGTGCTGCTACAGTATGTGATAAAATGGTGCTCTCAGTCTATGCAGTCTGAGTTCCAGGTGTTTGCTGTTCAAGGAGCTGCCATTTCACCTCCCACAGGGAGTGAAGCAAGCTACCATAAGAGAAGAGCTTCTTCACCCACTGGAGACCACACACCCCTGTGCACCTCACTGTCTCTTATCTGTGCACATACGCACACAAACGCACACATTTATTATGTTTCTCTGCTTGAGCAGTGGGAGAGCCCCGGGGAAATCAACCTCTTAATGCATCTCTGATGCAGACTTAATGAGAATTTAGCACATCACGGATTCTAAGCACTTGGCAAGTTATTCCTTTATTAGGTTGATTCCTTTTTTATCCCGTTTTCTGTGATAATATACAAGCTGTCTCCAAATGACAAAGTTACAAATACGCATGCACAAAAAATTTGAGTTTTTTTATCCACTTGCTTAAAAGCATGAGGTGTCGCTACGTCACTGCACATCTTGTGTCATGCTTAATATTGTTGCCTCATTTTCTATAACCTTTTATTTCTTGTCAGAAATATCTGGAACCACCTTTGGGAAGAAAACCCTCCTTGCTCTCTTGCTGCTTTAGATACCTGGTCTACTGTTCTGATTCTCAGTTTGTTTTCTTTTGAAGGCCCCAGGGAAACCTTCTATTGAGGTGTCTCACTTCCTTGAATGGATGAGTCTTGAGCCTCAGTCGATGGTTTGGCTGCCAGTCCTCCACCGTGTTGCTGCTGCAGAGTTAACCAAGCATCAGGCCAAATGCTCTGTCTGCAAACAATGTCCCATCAAGGGCTTCAGGTAAGTCAGCCTCGCTGTATGTAAATGCATGCAGGTGCATCATGTTGACCTATACGGGTATGATTCATCCATTCATTTAGCCATTCCTTTGGTACTAAACAAAGATATTTTCTTAAATTTTAAGTTAATAAATTTAATTTTCTACACAACTTATTCCATTTTGAGGTTGTGGTGTTGTGGTAACACACTGGACAGGTCGCCAGTCTATCCCAGGACATCCACGTAGTAGGAAATATGAACCATAAAATGATTGCATTTAGGTTATTCTGTGGTGTCGGTTAGAAATATATTTTTGTTTCAACAAATTACATTAACAGTGAATAGCCATAATCACTCACATGGTTCTGTTTTTCTCTGATGTAACCAAAGAGCAGGCTTGCTTGACCTGCATTTTTTCCCTAAACTGAGATATTTTTCCAATACAAAAAATGCAAGAAACAGACTTGGAAAATAAATCAAGAGAAAAAAATTGAAAAAGAAAATAAAAAAAAAAGTTATTATAGCAGAATCAAAAAGGATATCTATCTTAAGGCAAAAATAAATAAACAATAGGTTGAACTTTAGTATATTTTAAATATAGTGAAGCCAATAAAGTTTTCTGTTCTTATTTCCTATATATTGTACGAATTATTGTCCATCACACAAGTTCTGATTTGAGAGATGCTGTAACTCGTTTGCATCATATAATAAACATGGGGAGCAGCTGTGTGCACTTCTGTGTGTGCAGTTTCATTAATTTATTGTGCTTCAGCTATTCTATGATATTTCTCATCTTCATGACAGACTGAAAAATAAGTAACATAATTATGCACATAATAAGTGCATGTAAGGAAAGAAAAATACAGTTTAGTTCAGACACACATTTTTTATCTAGTGTGTTTACAGCCCTAATAACATGACTGATAAACATAATTTTTCTTTAAACTAACCCCATTTTAACCAAAAGTTAATCTTGGCTCAATATTTAACCTGTCATGTAAAATCCTTATCTTTAAAAGGAAATCAATTCCCTTCACATTGTATACAGATTTGTGTCCCCACAACATGAGTAAAACAACTATTCACACAAACTCCATCCACATCTCTTGCAAACATCACTTGAGCCTCTCGGTTATATTGATCTTGACAGGTATCGCAGTTTGAAGCAGTTCAATGTGGACATCTGCCAGACATGTTTTCTAACCGGCCGCACAACCAAGGGAAAGAAGCTGCACTACCCCATCATGGAGTACTACACCCCCGTAAGAAAAGCTTTACCTAGTGCCGTACCTGAATGCTAATTCAGGTCCATGGGGAAAGATGAATCTCTGCTCTACTCAAAAGTTAAATATATACTCTTTACTCTTGGTTCCTGCTACCAGATGTGGATTAGTGGTCTAATCCACTGTAAGGTGTCTATCATTTAATCTAAATTTATAGTATGCATATAAGTAATCAATAGTATTATTCTTTTTGGCTCAAATAGTGAACATTTTATATTCCACGTACACAACAAAAACATCAATAAAATTGAAATATTAAGTATATAAAGTTAAGCTCTTTCTAAAGGAGTGTTGAAGTTAAGCTGACCAGAATTTCTAATCAATTATGAGTTATAAAGTTTTCAAAAGTACAGTGGACAATATTTTTATACATTAACAAATGTCAATAACTACACAGGAATCATTACGTTACTACTTACAGAGGATTGGGAGAATTGGTTATAAGTAAAAAAAAAAAAAAAAAGGGGAACGATTGAACTGAATAGAAAAGTAAAGATGGAAAATAGAGAAACACAAATTGAATTACTGGGAAATATGAATTGAAAGTGGAGGATGAGTTACTATTTTTGGCCAAACGATGCTTTCAAGAGTCCTAAAGCTGTGCAATTTGTTTCTCACCCATCTATAACCTGTGCTTTAACCTCCTCTTGACACCCCTCCTCCACCCGCCAACCCCGGCAACTACAGACAACCTCAGGGGAGAAGATGAGGGACTTTGCCAAGACTCTGAAGAACAAATTCAGGTCAAAACAGTACTTCACAAAGCACCCACAGAGAGGTTACCTGCCAGTGCAATCTGTGCTGGAAGCAGAGAGCTCAGAGACGTGAGTCCCACAACACACAGTTTCCTCTTTGTGCCTGCTCTCCTGTCATCCGTCTCTTTAGTGACTCCTGTGCATGCCGCTGCTGTTACATGCTAATCATCATGCTGAGTCACTGAGATGGTTTAAAGGGATAACTCTTTGTTCAGTGTTAATGCAGCCTTACTTTTGTGATCTCAGTCTGACTCCAGCATGTTGCAATGAAACAAAATATAAGACAAGAGTGGAGCTGATGCAGATTTCATGGTTTCAGGCAAATTGAGTCACACAGGATTCTCTTTTTAACCTGTATTTTGGCCCTGCTGTACAAACAGTTCATACATGGGTCAGGTAACCCATGCAACAATCCAGTGGACCTTTGTGGACTTGTACAGATGACAAAATGTACTTAGCACAGGACATGCATTTAATGGAAAAAGAAATTATGAGTTATCTTCAAGCAGAAGTGTGCAGGAGGATGGGGGTTGTGAAGGGTTTTTGTGCTGCCTGATTCTGTCATTGATGTGGTTATTTTACTACCTCAAATGTCCTGATGGATCTTATATCACTGGAAAACAAAAGATGAATGACTCTGCACAGCCAATGTCGAGTTCATACAATGTTCACACAAATGGAGGAATTGAGGCAAAAACCTGATTGCTTACATCTGGAAGATTAGTTTACATTAGGAGCTTTTGTCACATACTTCTATCACCAAGTCAGTAACAACCTTACACCCAGACTAAACTGAAAAGCCTCAAACTGTATTTATAAAAGATGGGTATAACACAGCACATCTTCTTGTGACCAGCCAAAAAGGAAATGAGTCATTGAAAGAAAAAGGCTCAGTACCTAATAAACATCTTCACACTTCAAAACCAAAACTATATTAGGTAGCAAATAGCAGTAAGAGCATGTTATGATGTTAATTAACCTGTTTGTCAACTTTGCTGTTATTTAACTGCAATTTAAATGGAGCTGCATCAGTTTTATTTATAAAAGTACTGGGCCACCTATTCATTATGAACAAACCACGCCTGACGCTGTCTCTTTTAGGTTGAACCTGTTTTGACTGACTTTATACCGAGCCAATGAAGTTTTTATCATAGCCTATAACCTACATTATAAAAGAGTTGGGACACTGTGAACAATGTAAATAAAAGTAATGCAATGTGTGCAAATCATGTGGACCCTTAAATAATTCCCATTAAAACCAAAATAATGTTTTAGATGTTGGAATTGAGCATTTTAACATTGCATGAAAACTATTGACTCATTTTGAATTTGATGGCCGCACCACATTTCAAAATCAGATCAGGGGCAAATAAATGCTGGAAAAGTAAAATAAAAAAACAGAAGAGCATTTTTCAATTATTTACTTTAATTCGTAACAGATCAGTAAAGTGAAATCAGTATTTCAGAGTGGTAAAGCTTCTCTAATGCATTTAAAACAGGCATGAATCTCTACTGCTAATCACTTGATAGGCTCAGGAACACTTCCAGAAATGACTGCTTATGAACAGTTTGCCATGTGATCCACAAATGCAGGGTAAAGCTCTATCATGCAAAGAAGCCAGATGAGATGATCTACAAACACAAGTGGAACGATGTTTGTGGTCAGATTAATCCGCAATTTAAATTCTTTTTTTGAAATCATGAATGCAGTGTCCTGTGGACTAAAATGGAGATAGAACCTGTCAAGTCCTTCTTACTGGACAGTTTCCAGCCTCCATCTTTGATGGCATGGCGGTGAGTGCCGATAGCATGGGTAACGCCCACATGTCTGAAGGCACCATCCATGCTGATAAAAGATCATAGAAATCTTAAAGCAATGCATGCTGCTATCCAGACACTGTCTCTCTCATGCAAAGCCTGGTATATTTTAGAGGGACAATGTGAAATTACACTCTGTATCCATCACAACAGCACGGCTTCGTCTGTGTGCTGAACCTACCTGTCTCCAACAACAAAGGCTCTGCTTTGTTGAACAGCCAGAATCCAGCATCAGACCACATGTAGCAACAATACTCTTAAATTTTCACCAAATATTCTCCCCTCTTGCCAAGCAATGCAATGAAATGTTTTTTTTCCAGTTAGTTTCAGTTACCACTGACTGCTGCTCTTTCTTGATTATATCTGAACAAGAAAGAGCAGCAATGTGGGTTCATAACAGCGGTCAGAAACTAAGCCTACCAGTAATGTGTAAATCTGGTTTCTTCTTTCAGCATTCTATCAGGTGTTGACTTTGACTCGTTTTCTTTTCAGACCGTGCTCGTCACCCAGGCTGCCTCATGCAGACACACACAGCAGGATTGAGCATTATGCCAGCAGGTATGTGCCTCACAGAGCTGTGCAGTGTATCAAATAATTACTGTGCGGCAATTTCTCTCTTTTCTACTTTCTCCTTCCAAATGGTCTCTCTTTTTTTATATTCTCTCCATGCCACTCCTGCCATTTCTCTTCTCTTACTTTCCTCCTCCATCACCCTCAAGTCTCTGCAAAGCGCTGATTGTGCTATCGATTTGGCTGTGTTGTCTACTGTACTCTGGCCAGGATGGAGGTTGCACTGCCCAGCAGTGTACTCCACACTTTTTTCATGCAAACACACCATGGCTCACACAAGCATGGCAGTTTGTGGTTGGAAGTTTGTTTGTGTGAATGTGTGGAGGTTAGCGAGGTTCAACATGCCTAGCGGCTTGTCACTTGCTAGGGCAGAGAACCCATTGGTCACCTGGGAACTGTCTGTGGGGATTAGTGTCTGTCTGACAGGTTATAAACAGGCCACAGGTCTGGACTCTTTACATCTCTGCACTGTGGGCAGAGCTGGACACTTACATCCTTTTCCAATGAGCCTGCAGAACATGAATGGGAGTGTGTATTCATGTGCTGGTAAATGTGCCTTTGTGAATTACCTCCCTCAGGCTCTCACACACTTTACACCCTGCCAAAACAGAAACAGCATACACATATGAGAGCAGGCACAAATGTCCTTATTACTCCTGCTAGTTCCCCTGCTTTCCTTTTTCACCTGTTCTCTGTTTGCCTTCTTTTCTCTTTATCCTGATGCCTTTATTCCTTTGTCTCTCTCCACACCATTTCTTTGCTTTTTATTCTCTCTATTCTTACACTCCAACTTCTGTCAGTGTCTAAAGACATTCATGTAAGGTTATTTGTTCTCCATAGGAATGGATGTGAGCATGAAAGATTGACTGACTTTCTTTGTTGGACTGGCGACGGACTGGCGACCTGTCCTCACGTGTACCTCACCTCTCGCCCAAATGATTGACAGGCTCCAGCTTCCCCGCAACCCTTAATAGGATTAAGTGGGATAGGAATATGACTGACAAACATTTTTCTTCTATGTGAAAAGAAAATGTATTACTGTAGTTTTGCCAATTTGCTTTACAGCATATTTATGTAGTTTGATTACGTTTTATGTCTATAGTTTTGGACATTGCATAAGGTTTGTCGGAAAAGGCACATATTATGCAGAGCTAATTTATCATCTAATTAGATATTCATTAGTAACAGCATCATTGCCATCTTTATGGAGCTCCTACGGTTGACAGATAATTTGCAGCAGCTGCAGATAGCTCAGTCTTTTCTCACATGAACAGTCAGAGATGCTGCTGTTGCAGCGTAAAACTGATCTAACATTTTTTATTGTTGTAAACAGTCACAAGTTCTTGAGACTCAGCAGCGTATGCTACTTTACAAATCAGCAGCTTGGAAATGTTGTTAGTTTTAAGGATTTTTTTCTTCTTGTTCTGTCAGACATCTTGTGGATCACCAGGAGGGAGCGGGAACCTTTGTGTTATCTTGTGAAAATGACAGACTGGGGGGTTGACATGAGCCTGTATGACTCATCACAACTTGGGCAGGAACAGTTAAAAGTGCACGTCTCTTCATCTACCTGTGTTGGTCGAGTAAACTGTTTGACATTCTCACTTCACTCAATCTTTAACTATAGTTTATGATCAAAAAAGCAAGCAATCTGGCCATGTTGTGACACACCATTCCTGGATTAATGATGATAAGAAGGGAAGTCATGCTGCTGTAGTCGGGAAGCAAAGATTTCCAGTCATGGTAAAATTCAAAACGATAAGAAAGGATTGTTGTGTTTTCCGTTTTCCACCATTTCTGTGGCCCAAAGTCTGTGGGGGAAAAAAAAATTAGCTAACCCAACCCCAATGTTTTAATATCTTTTGGGGATGAAGCACTAATGGACAGCATGCTCTATAAAAGCTGATTTGTGACTTTTTAATTCACTTACAAAAAACACATAATTAGCAAAGAAATCATAAGTAGCAGTCTATTATGCCAGATGCTCAACCTTCATTCATTTCTCAAAAAGAATTAATCTATTGTATCACACCATGTGGATTGTAATGATGCAGATATAACAGTACAGCCTTTAGGGTGTGTATCTGTTGTATCCATTTCCCTATTTAGGCCTTTATGATGAATAATTTTGAACACACTCTTTGAGAAGTTTATTTTAAATTAGAATTTTCTTACAAACTGGAAGACAAACATTTATCTGATTGACTGGCATTTTATACCTTTCTGATTGCTAAGTGCAACCACACTTTTCTTTTGCAGCACAGACAACACAGAGGCAGAAGAGGGCAATGATCCTGTTCACCTTATAGATATTTTCTAAGAGCAATGTGGCTGAAAAAAAAAAAACCATTGCAGTAATTTCTCTTTGACTGGATGCTTAAGGGAACCGCACAATTTCCTGTCAGTGATGGAGAATTGGGATCTGTTATAGGCTAATGGATATTGTCTGAAAAATGGTCCATTATCACAAAATACCAATACATAAAAATAATGCAATAAATAAAGGACGCATCGGATGGTTCACGCCTCCAGGTCATCCATTATTTTCTTGTAAAAGACACTTCAGGGCATTATCCTACTTATTGGTCACTTACGAAAGAAAAAATATGATCAATTTTTAATACAAGTATGTTATTTTTATAGTTAAAATTTTATGTGGTTGAGCGGACTATATCACTGTGACGTGTTGCCATGGTGACTCGCTTCGCCCACAGAACCTGGAGCTCGGTTGGTCTCAGCTGTTACATCAAGTCTGTTCAGCAGTGTTCAGACTGCTTAATATGTTAAGCAATAAAATGTATCATTTCACAGGACAAGGGCATGTCTTACTGCTTGTGAGTGTCCAGAGGGTGTTTTAAAGAAACAAAGTACACAGCTGAGGTTGTGGCCACAGAACCTGCAACCAACAGGATGTTATTTGCAGTTTATTACTATCATAACTCCTGATCCCTATGACATCTCAGCAGAAAGCAGAAAACTCTTCACATGTATTTATCATTACAACAGACCACAAGACCCCACATTATGATCGTACAATCACAGGCAAGATTCAAAAGAGTGTCACACATTTGTAACAGAAGCTTCAATACCGTAACTCCTGAAGCATTGTGCAAAGAAAAAATTTAAATGGAGGTCACTTATTCCGAGTTTCTGTTTCTACGGTTACCAAATGGCGTATGATTCAGCCTAGGTAATGCTTCATATCTGATTAAACACGATTTTATTAAAATTTTGAACATTTTGCACCACAAAGTCAAAGATTTTACAATTTTTTTAAATAACTTTTTCAGTGGATTGGCGACCGGTCCAAGGTATAGGCCTACCCTGCGTCTTTGTTCAAATGAATGCTGGGAGAAGCTTCAGCTTCCCCGCGATCCTTAACTGGATTAAGCAGGTTTCCATGCTAAGATTAAACTGATAAGATTAAACTGATATCTTCTGATTTCTGCATTAATTTCATACCTGTTTCAGTTTCTTCCCAAATATGTGTGTGTGTGTGTGTGTGTGTGTGTGTGTGTGTGTGTGTGTGTGTGTGTGACATAAATACATTCTGTGGTGGTGC
>JBAMIG010000007.1:13611416-13624115 GCA_037177335.1 Kiunga ballochi
CGCTTCTACCATGGTCACCTACAAACAAAATAAATATTAAATATATATTAATACATCCTGCGATGGACTAGCGTCCCATCCAGGGTGTACCCCGCCTCTCGCCCGTTGGCTGCTGGGATAGGCTCCAGCCCCCCCACAACCCCATTAGGGACAAAGCGGTAGATAATGGATGGATATTAATACATTAACATATTTTAAACCGTTAGAATCCTTTTCATACAGGAAGCGGATGAGTGGATTATTTACCGTCATAGTGACGCGTTGCTAAGCTAACCTGCTGCTCGGTCTGCAGCAGCTGGTAACGTCTGAGTTTGTTTCTTTGTGTTGTGGTTTCACAAATACTATGAAATAAATCTAATGTAATTGGGAGCTGTGGGTATAATTCTGGTCATAGATTTCACATAAATACGGCACATTTTGGCTGATACCAGAGACTGATATGGAGCGCTTAGTGATAGATTGATGTAAACTTACCCAAGACATAATGAGATAGAGGTTTCTGTTGGTACCATCCACAGATACTTGCTGTGTGAGTGTGTTTAGACTTCGTCCATGCTTTATCTTGTGTGTATATACTAGGTACTCTATGGTTATCACTGGATGCATGCCCACCAAACTGGCATTGTCAACAACCGGAAACACGTGACTGCACATCCTCCATAAAGATTTCCTGTGGTATAACAAAACCAGGGGCAATGGAAAACAGGTGGATTCATGCAGTTATTATTATGAGAGGGTGTAAATAATTTACAATGGGAGTTACTGAATTGCATTTCAAGTCAATGAATGAAAAGAGAGCTCAGAGATGAAGATGAGAGAGTCTGAGAAAAAGGAACAGGATGCTTCCTCTCTAAGTCTAAGACTTGGAAATTGAGAGTGAATAGAAAACAGAGTTCAGAGGGAATCATGAGGTGCACGCTACTGTAATAGGAAAAAAAAAGCTTTTAAAGCTTTTTTTCTTACAGTAGTAATGTCAGAGCTCAATTCCTCAGAAAATACAATCTTTAGGGTGAAATGTATGAATCTGTCCCAGTCTCAGCAGATGCCTCTGCCTCCCTGCAGAGTAGAGCTACAGTGTTGCTAAAAACAATGCAAAAAATGTTGCATTGCATCACGGGTCTTCCTTTATTTTTGGATGTAAGAATTGCTATGTAAGTTAAGATTTTTATTCTTCTTCATCTGCCTGTTTAGCCAAAAATCAGGCAGTTGCATAATTTTCCCAAATAGCTTTGGAATAAAATCACATTTTTCATAATTCAGTACAATCGAAGAGTGCTGACTGACATTACTCTGTGAAAGGCTAAATTACTCTAAGGCCTGAAACATGATGGATATAAGCAATTACTGGGACTGATTGATAATAAATCTTTTGTAAAACAGCCCAAAGATGATTCAGAGGCAAACGGATCCGAACCGTCCACACTGTCCTCTCCTGTGTCTGGAGGGGGTCACCATGGGGAGCCAGCAAGCAGGGAGACTACTGACACAGAAGCAGCAGGTCAGTGGCATGGAAGCAGATCTGGGCTTAACACATGCATTAACACCACACACCCATTCCTAACTTCTGACTCATGTCCGGCCACAGTGAGACACAAATTATTTTGTGTGTGTGTCAGGAGATGATTTGGAGCATGAGCAGGATACTGTGCTGCAGCTCCAGGAGGTCATCGAGCAGCTGAGAAACGTCTTCCCTTCAGAGCCAGGTGAGTGCTACGTGGATGCAGGGAGCTCTGCTGCTCCAGGGTGGCACACTTCCGACACTTTCCTCCTCAATGGCCCTGGGGATGTAAGCGATGGAGAGCAGAGCAAATATGTACTGCTGTGAATCGATAGTTAGAGGTAAAGACGGGGAGATTAAATGGTAAAGAGGGAAAAGAAAGATAAGAATGACACATTGACTATAATACAAAAACACAGAGCATCACTGTCACAGGCTTTATATGGTCCCTCTGCATTTAAAATGCAATTTGCAGGGCAAACCTAAGCCTTTAGTGTGGACATAGAAAGGGATTATCATAATTAAAGCCTTCATGGGTTTAGCCAAGAACATTTTCTGTCTTTTTGCTTTTCTTCATTTCTTCCATTTTCTCATTTCAGGCGCCACCTCACACATCTAGCTCCAAGTATGAAGAGGAGAATGGTGGCCTGAAAGCAGATTTACCAGCTTAATGTGGCAGAGGTCAGCGTACAACACACCAGGTCCTGAGACCACTGCAAAAGCTGCAATACTCGGAGTGAACCCTTCTGCAGAACTCTCACACTAAAAGCCTTTCTCATGTGAGCTGCTAAACGTAGATGCTGATATCCTTTTGGCCAGGCTGTGCTTCATGTGTTTCAGCTCGAGTGGCAACATGGAACGTAAAGGTGGAGAGAAAAGCCCAGCCATGACACTGTGCTTACCAGTATCTGTGTAGTCGTTCAGAGGTGTGAAGCTTTACATCAGTGCAGAGCACAAATTGGACAATCCATCAGACGAACTTCATGAAAATGCAAACATGAAGTGGAAGGGTTTCCTATTGTTGTAAGACATGTTTGTATCTTCAGCGTTTGTTTTCTTTCTCCTCAAATATGTCATCATGAATATTTTAAAGATTTGAGCTAGGTTATTTTATGTGGCCTCATGGTGCAGACTGACAGTACCCACAAGAGCGTGTTTGTTTTATGAGAACAACACATTATCAATTAAATTTGTCATTTATTTTCGCCAAAGTGCCCGGTAGCACAGCGCCTCTGTACGCACACACGCCGTGTTCTGCTAATCTGCTCACACTGCTTCTCACTCTGATCGCTCGCCTTTCCTAATTAATCCTTTCACAATCACACATTTACACTTTTGCTGCTATACATATCTTTTTATTTACAATTCACCATTTCTGTGTTGTGCACAAAACCACAAACATCTTCCAGCATGATCAATACAAATCAAAATTTACATCCCACGTGTGCTTTTGTGGAAGTTTACAATCTGATCCCTTCTAAAACAACTTTTTGGTTTTGACCTATTTATATTGTTACTGATTTGTGTTTACTTGAAGAATTGTGCGGTGATAAATTCGAACCTTTTTTGTTCTCCTGTTCAAAGAAATCAACAACAATAGGTCCAGGTTCTCCTGCTTTCTGCCAGGCTAATTCCTCTCACTCCAGGGGTTTGTATCTGCACTCGAATATAAAGCATTTCTACTCCAGCTTGACATCATGCATAATAATGCTTTCATTCCATGTAGGTTTTAAAAGAACATTAGCTACCATCTCTGCATGTGTCACTTCCCTTGCTAATGTATACTTAATTGCTTTTAGATTTGCAAAAGGAGAT
This sequence comes from Kiunga ballochi, assembly GCA_037177335.1. Lineage (NCBI taxonomy): Eukaryota > Metazoa > Chordata > Actinopteri > Atheriniformes > Pseudomugilidae > Kiunga > Kiunga ballochi. Next base: position 13,614,730 of record JBAMIG010000007.1, read on the forward strand.
GTGGTTGACCTAATCTTATCAGAGTCATGAGGTGCATTTTTTTAAACATTGCACAGACATTAATGCCTTAATATCAAACCGAGTCCATATGAGGTAAAAATAAAACGTACTTTTGGTACGTTTCCATTCACTTTTGCATTGACAAAACAAAGTTACATCAGATGTTTTTGTCTCTGTGTTTGTTTGTCCCTGGACAGCATGTGGTTGACTGGAGGTAATGGATAAGGTGGAAAGTTGTGGAACATCTATGGATTGAAACCATTTAACTAGGACTTATGAGTGAACCAATGATGTAGGGTATGCTTAGAGAGGCCAAAAGATCTGAAAGACATGAGAGGAATTGTTGGCAAAAAACCTGTGTATTTATTGCTTGAAGGCTGGTGAGACTGATCCACTTTGATGTGCCTGCCATAGCAAAATTTCAAGAAGCAGGAGTGGAGCATGCCTAAAACAATGAAGCTCTGACTCTATTTCTCCACAATCATACCACCTAATTATCACAGAAAAGACAAGGATAAAGAATTCATCAGAAACCATAAAAAGCCTCCCTGAGCTCACAACCTGGAAACCTGTCTGCATCAGTCATTCTGGGCTTCTGCTCTCTGTACACTGCTCTCACAATTGACACTATCTTCTTTAGAACTTGTTGCCCATTAAGGTTAAAACTGTTGCTAGGGAACCATCTCCAATGACGCAGTTCTACATGTGTGTGAGTTAGCTGATGTGCTGTTCAAAATACAAATGCTAATAGCCTTAAAGGGAAGCAGGACAATGAATCTTGTTTTCCAAAAACAGCCATCTATTTTTCCACCTGACGTGTTTTCCTGCTTCATTATTATTTCTGGAGTTTTCATATGGATCCACATAGTTTAAGAAATGGCTTCGTTAGAGCACTCACAAGTCAGAACAAAAGGCAGCAAAAGAAGGGAAAAAACATGACAAGCAATGTTTATTTATTGTCATTTATCTATGAGTGTTTATACATCTCATTACACAGCAATGATTACCCAGCACACACAGAGTCTACATATACTCCTAAGTGGGAATGCAAAATTATGTAGCAGTGGCAAATTGTGAAAAAGAAAACAACGCTTCTACCATATAGCAACATTTGCCGTATTTAAGAACCGAGGTGGCAGCAAGACATGCATTAAATGTGTGAAATATTTATATGATCGTTACATTATCATTCATAGTTTGTCCCTGCGCTGATGGTGCAGCGAGTCTCATTTATGTGATCATCTGAGGTCTAACCCATGAACAAACATCTTTTCTGCTGCAAGTACCCTATATTAACCCCCCTCCCCTTCCCCACCCTCGCACACTGTAACGCAGTCCCTGCTCCCTGTGGCATGACTGAAGCCATGTGTCTGAAAATAAAGGCTCACCATGGTGTCGTGTCTCACCCGAAAGAGCATTGCTTTCACTGTTCAGACTTCTGTTGTTGAAGTTGTCAGGCAACACACAAACAACCTCTATCATTCATTCTGTGTGAACATCATGATGCATTTGCTCATGCAACCCGAACTTATGTTACCCAACATATAACAGGGCTGTGAGTTATCTAACCTCAGTTTCGACTCACTCATACCTCACAGCTAAAGTAAGGATCTTATTTTGTTCTAACTTTACCATTAATATATCTTATTAATTGTTTTTTTTATTGTTTACTTGTTCTGATTTTGTGTAATTGTCCAGAACTCCAACACTTCTCAATGTCTTTTTCTGAAGTTTTTAATCTGTATATGTTTTCTGAAGAAAGGCTTTTTACTGTAACAAAAACAAGTGGGTTACTGGCTGCTTTTTACTATTTGTGTACAGAAATAAAACTTTGTATTTGGCAAACTTCCTGTCTTCCTGTTTTTTTTTATGTGACTGGATTGATACCTTTGAGAATGAATAAAATAAATGAGTCAGAACGAGGCCATGCATGCTGTTTTTTATTGTTTCCTCTCGTGTTTCTATTTGCATTTAACACCTGCTGAGTCTTTCTGCTTCTAGCTCTATTTCTATAAATCCTCAGTATTAAATGCTTTCATATCTGTTTCTTCACTTTAATTTAGACTTTCTGCCCCTGTGCACGATAATGTCCACTCATTGGGTCTTATGATGGAGCATTTTTCCTGTCTCACCGCTGGAGCTTTTGTTCCCTGGGCTTGTTTTGCTTCGGTTTGCTGCACCACTTGACTGGCATTTGACCTTCTTCCTGTCCTTATCACAAGCTGATCTCACCCTTGCTACATTATCTCTGCCTGACCTGATCGCCACAGGATCACTGTCTTTATTTGTTAGACTGCTATCTTGTCCACTTTGCCCAGCTTCAGGAAGCATGACCCTCCCTGTATTTTCATTCTCTAACCTCTCTCCACAGTTAGACCCTTTATTACTCTGCTCAGCTTTTACGTCTGAATTTTTTTCAGTTACTGCATCGTCTTCCCTCTTAGGCAGGTGCTTTTCCTCTGAGTTTTCTCTCTCTTGAACCTCATTTCCCTGAGTTTTCTCATCCACTTCTCCTTTTTCATCTGCTGCTTTCTGATTAGATTTGACACTCCTTTTTTTTGTTGCACTCTCAGTCTTGCTTCCACCAGGCCCCCACTTTTCCTGTGTTGCATCCTGGTATGTTTTGTTTTGCTGGACGTGCAGAATACGGACATTTTGCCCCATTTTTTTCAACTCCTGCCGAACAACAGGTTTATACTTTGGATCCAATTTTTCCACTGCAGCAAAGTCTCTCCGAGCTTCGTCCTCATTGCACAATGCTGCATGTGCTCTTGCCCTGTGGTACAGTGCTTTAAAATTACCTGTGGAGTGTGAGAAACAAGGAATTATCAACTCATGAACTCAATGGCAGGGAATAGGTCAACGAGATCCGTAGCTCAGCATGAATAAAACTATAAAGCAGAGAAATGTTCTTATAGAATGGGGCTGAAGAAGAGACAGATGAGGAGAAAAGGAAAAAGCTGGAAGGAGAAAATAATGGGAAAGAAAAGCAGAAGAAAACTTCAAATAAGTTGCAACTATAAATAATTCATGGTAGAAAAGAGAGAAATTTTATGTTTGTGATGTCCATGGGTAGGTGCCACGGGGGAAAAATCTGACGAAATCACTGTTGTGGATGTTTGGTTTAGTGTTCTTCTGTTAAACAAGAGATAAAAGATTGTCACGGTAAAGGCAAGGTGTTTGCTGAGGGCTGGGTATCTTACCTTGATATATTTAAACTGACAAGTAATGGAAAGGATGGGGGAAAAAGTGTTGACATTTTTTAATCAAAACAAGAGTTTTGCTCACTATTTTCTTCTAAGCACTACAAACCTTGTTTCCACACCAACACACTAATACCTTTATTCCTTTTCAGCAGCTTGTTGTTGAGCTCCACCACTTGCTGATACTGTTTCATCTCCAGCATACATTGGCTGAGGTTAAGCGTGAGTGGAAGACACACTTTTTCCAGCGACTCCCAGTCTTCGCCCTTTTGATCTACCTGATGAGAATACCGAGCACATGAGAAGGGTTGAGACGACAGCTATAGAAGGAAGGCTAGTTAAACACAAAATGCTAAATGAATTAAACCACTATTGAACCCAAATAACTTTATTTATAAATGGAATGGTGGAATAATTAAGAGCTCAGATAAAAAAAGAGCTGATAGGAAGAGGAAGAGTGTGGTTGTCGGTGAAAGGCATTGGGAAGCTTGACAGTGAGGTGTGGCAGAGTTGGGGGTTGAAGAAGCACGAGCAAGGGCTGTGAAAGTGAAATCTCTGTGGATAGCTGTTATTTTTAGCATGCTTTCGCTCTTCACTTTACCAGCATAGTCATACATCTACAACTGTTTTAAGCAAAACAAAATGACACATTGGCACATGATTCTAATTCCTTTTGCTCTGTGTTCTTTGAACATTTTTAGCCAAAAATGCATTGAAATAATGTAAATAACAACAAGGTTTATTTGACACAATTACCTTTTTTTGTAGTAAGTCCACATATTCTAAAGCTTCCTTGAACTTGGCAGCAGCTTCTTGAAAGCGGCTTTCTTTAATGAGGAAGTTTCCTTCATTCTGCAACAACATCACAAGTCGTAACATCTGCTGCCAGTCCTTCTTCTCTGTTTTATCACAAGAGTTGTGACTGAGTTCAGAACTGTTTGCTTCCTTCATAATTCCCTTAGATGGTGCAACCTCTTCTTCAAGTCCCTCTTTTTGAACTTCAACACCTTTAATTTCTTCCCCTTTATTTTCAGCTGCAATCATCCCCCTTTCAGGCTCTTCCTGATTCTCTTCTTCCTCTTGTTGCTCCTCATCATGTCCATCTCCCTCCATCTGCTTGTCACATGTCTTCATTTTCTCCAGCATGTTCCAGTACTGCTCCTTCTCCTCCCAGTACTTCTCCTTCATACGCTCTGACAGGGCTTTTAGCTCTCGATGAACAAGTGAGGCCAGAGTAATGTCCAGCTGGGCCACCATGTTGAAGTCTCTTTTGGCTTCCCTTTCATTCCACACAGCAGTGTGGGCTTTGGCTCTCTTATAGTAGCCCTTCACACAGTCTGAGAAACAGAAATGCATGCAAACAAATAAAAATACTGACTTAGTTATTTATCAAGTACCACATCCCTTTATAAATCTGCATATCCTATTGAAGATGAATATGTATGCATTTTCTCTGGATGCCAGTCACTTGTTTTTCTCACAAGACCTGGCAACACAGCACCAGGTGGATTTTGGGGTAGATAGAGTGAGCTGTGAGAAACTATCTAATAAGCGGTGAATGTTTTTCTACAAGCTATATCAATAAAGATCTCACAGCTGTTTTAGTTACTTCTTTTTAGTTGTTTCACCACTGTTGGGTAAAATGAAGCAGCTGCTTCATGCACACTGACCTCAGTTTTTTCAAGCAGGAACTCTTTGTTTTCACTGATAGTGGAGGCAACAGATCAGAGCAGCATAGCTAAATCCTCAGAAATATTATTTAGAGAGCAAAAAGACTAGGAAAAATAACTGGTTTTGTTATTGCTGAATTTTCCTGTGGTTATATTGCTTAGTTTGCTTAAGGTCTGCCCCTTATAAACGCAGCACGCCAAGGTAAAATCCCATTACCTCCTTGACTCATTTTGTCATCTACCTACTATAAAATAAAAGCATATGCAATGTTAACAATCAAAAAAATTTTTAAAAGTGTAAGTGACCCACACAATGTACAAATAATATACAAGTTTACCATTGTTTTTATTTTATTGTTAAATACATCATACATAAACCAGAAGATATGTTTTAATGAAGGGAGTTTTTATCTCCTAACTAGCCTGCAAAGCTGTACAAGTGGAAAGCAGCTCACACAATGTGATGTTATCCATCAGTATCATGGTGCATGGTTCTTAAAAGCATGCATCCCTTATTTTAACAGAACACTGTAACTCTTGATGCTTGCAGTGGATTCAGTTATTACAAAGAGGTATCTGCACTGAAGCCCTCGTCTCTGCAGTGTTTGTAAACCACTGAAGGGAAACAATGATATTGAAGGTATTGTATAGATTATCAGCAGCAGAAAGATGAAAAATCACCACATAAAATAATCAAAATCAGGAATGAATGTACTATAGTTGAGCTTTGCACTTAAAAAAATCAGTAGCGTGTTTTGAACCCAAAAAGTGCCAACATTCTTCAAATCCACCCCTTTGAAAAGCATTTGCCCGTTAGCTTATTATATACATTTCTGTTTTGCTCTCTGGAGAACTTATGAGCATCATTAAACACTAAGATTATAAAGATGTGGAAACTGTATCCCTGGCTCTACCAAACAATAATTTAATGAATGCTTCCAGCCTACTCATTATTGATTGTTCTATAATAAGAAAACAAAGTTAGAATGACAAGACCACATGTTCATCTATTTCTGCCGAGTATCAGTCCACCACATAAATCTCTGTTAAAGTCTTTGTACATTTTGCTTTGCGTTTCACTTTATGCTTACAGCATACTATATGGTCTAGTTGCTGTAGTCCTGTTAAAGGAATATATTACCTGTGGAAATAAAATATGCTAATGACTTCCAGTCTATTTGCTAACCAGGATAAAACGTAGCTTTTACCTTAAATTTATCAAGCATTAAAGGCATTGCAATCTTCTCATCTACTAATGAATAATTGAACTTCCCAAAATAGGACATGTGTGGGCATTCACATGTGGACATGTGGACATGTGCTCGCGTATGCATAAACTGCACTGCATCTGTTTGTCTTTGTTTCAGATGATTTTTTGTTCCTCAGCATTTAATTTTAGTCTGTGCTACATTTTCAGCCTGCAGTTAAACAGATTTCTTTAACGCCTCTGGCAAAAGCAGAGACACTGCAGTGAAGCGCCGTTTTCAAAGAATAACTGGGTTGAAGGGATGAAACAGTGGCAGAGGGGGCTGACTTAAGTGCTGCAGACAACATGACACTGACTGAAGAGAAACAGTAGGGAGAGGAATGCAAATAAGAGGGGGATAACAAATGTGTAAAAGAAAGTCAAACAAAATGTAAAACTATGAAAATGAGAAAGAATTAACTACACACAGTGGATATATAGGAAAAGAGTAAAAGGAGAGATAGCAGTGCTGTATAGATAATTCTCTTTAACATTAGGAAGAGAGCTACAACTTTGGGATGACTGCTTGAACTGGACCAGTAGTATTAAGAAATATCTGGTTTACATGTTATACTCACTCACAAGTAATATTCCCTTTGCTGCTGATGACCTTACATTGACCTCCATTATTCTCTTAAAGAATAAACTATATTTAATAATCAACACATTGCATAAAGCTTAGTGTCATCTCAACTAACAAGTATTGATGGGTTTCTCTGGATTTTTTTATCCTCTGTGTGAATGTCATAACAGATTCATCACCATACTAAGAGTGACAAAAGTGCACATAAACACACAATAAGATGAACAGCCTATACTGTAAAGCTGAAAATCCAGGCTGAGAAATAGAGTGTAGAATAAAGACCGCCTCAGTGGAATCTGTCACAGAGTGAGGGGCATAATTCATGAGGCTTGGAAGTGGAGGCTGTGCCAGTATGTGAGGCTCTTTAAGGATTATATGAGTAGCCATGGGTATGACAGTACAATTCCCAGGGCTGCTCTGGCTATAAAACCCAAAAGTAATGTCAACCTCATGTCCTCCTCCACACTCCCACAGACGACAGATTTGCAACATCCAGCAGCCATCGCTGTGTAGCCGGAACTGGCATCAGGCTCTGACCCGTCAGCACTTTAGAACATTTGAAGTTTTTTGTTTGTTTGTTTACATAGTAATAAACTAAATAGAAAGGTTGTAAGCTAATTTAAGCAAAGTGTTTACTTTGATTTTAAGGTATAAATAATAAAATTCAGATTGGAAAAACAACAGTGTACAAGCATGACAAGCATAACAGGCAATCTGACAATCTACTTGCTCTAGTCATCATGCTGCGCTAACCATATTTAAGCTTTAGTGATAGATAAGACCGGTGGCAACATGCATATAGATTCGTTTGAGTACATACAATGTTTTTAATGACATATGATGAGTAAATGCAAAATTAGCCAATCAAAGTAGCTGGATAATTCTGGTTTAAATGACATTACCCACCCATAGCTAAAGTATGCTTAAAAAAGTGTCAAACATTGACATGCAATTTAATATGTTTATGGATCACTCACATTATAGAAGGATTCTGTATGAAAATCCAAATAGATGGAGTATTTCTGAAATACTCATATCAGTCCATCTGGCACAAACAAACATATTTAAAATCAATTACATGTCATTTCTTCTATATCCTGAATTTCAGTTTAAACTTTAGCAAGTCATCTTGTTCCTGTTCACAGGCCTAAAGGCTGAATTGCTACCATGAGACTGGGTGGTTAGCAGGGATGTCTGTGGGATTTAAAAACAAGAGGGCTCAGTCCTTCAGAAATTAGATACACAATGGCTCCTTTCAGCCAGCAGTGAAATCTTGATGGTGATGAGTTAATAGCAATGCTGAGAAGCAGTTTTTAAATGCTCTCCATATAATGCAATGTTATTTTGAACTCAGAACTGATGAGACATCATGACCTCATGATCCTACTGAGTTCATCTGGGTCAAAGTTTAAATGTCCCCAGTTAGCACTAGGATAACCATATAAAACAATCATAAACTGAAGAAAAGAATATGCAATAAGAACTGATAAAACCCAATGTTCACTATAAAGAAGCAAATCACAGTAATTGTAATTTTTTTTTAAATGTCAGGAATTGAACATATTGAAATCTCAATCAGAGGCGGAAACAGGTTCACAAGACTCTTAGATAGTCAGTCTGGATCTGCACATTAAAACACATTAATTAAGTAACACATTGTCCAGTATGGAGACATACTTTACATGCATCATAAGTGGTAATCAGTATGATGTGCAGTATTTTTCACCTTGTCTCTCATTGGCAGACAGTGATCATGTGACCACTCACTTGCCCACATAGAGCAGCTGTGTCTGATTAAACTGCGCTCACAAACATTTCAATTTCTGCCCTAGCTTACATCCAGCTTAGCTAAAATATGTTGTTCTGTTTTTAATATATTAGCCATGTTTCAATAAAGCCTTTTTATTATTAAACCTTTTAAGTTCCTCAAATATCTTCACGAGGTTGGGGGATGCACCTGCATATCTTAATTACTTGTTTGCTCTGATGCTGATGACTGAAAACCTACTATATGTTTTGCTGGGTTATATTTCTGAAAAGTAATTGAAAAAATAACAACCTCAAACCACCGTAATGAACAAGTTTAGCCTTGGTATCTTGAATACTGCTGTCTGCATTAGAAGTTGGATTGAGTTGATGTGACTGTGTGACACTGAGACAAGCTGGCCAAGAGTAAAAATAATGCATGCCATACTACATCTGCACAGAAAAGTAAATGATAGAAGGGATTCCCTGCACCGGGATAAAAACATGTAGTTAATGATCTACTAGCGCTTTACCTTTATGCTTGTCCAGTAGTTCAGTGGTGTGCTCTATCACTTCATAATACTCCTCAAGCTCCAACATACACTGGCAGTAGTTCAGCTCTAAGGGGACAATCATTCGACCTAAGTTAATGTAGTCCACATCACCCGGCATCTCCTGCACAAAGAGATGGAAAAACAAAGACATGTTCATGACGCTGCTGTTGCTTGGCAGCTCCAACACATATTTTAATAATTCATGTTAATCATGTTATTTTGAATAATGACATGCTAAGACACTGGAAGATCAATCCTGACCAACAAAGCTTTACCAGCTGTTCAAACCAAGGTAAGCTTCACATACATATATATATATATATATATATATATATATATATATATATATATGTGTGTGTGTGTGTGTGTGTGTGTGTGTGTGTG